>VYXC01007454.1:132185-176377 GCA_013397175.1 Platysteira castanea | reverse complement strand
CCTCTCCTCTCCGAACCTCTCCGAACCTCTCCGAACCTCTCCGAACCTCTCCGAACCTCTCCTCTCTTCTCCTCTCTTTTCCCAGAAGCAGATGGACTATTTTTCCTCCTTCATTCCAAGAACATACACTTTTTGAGGAGAAATTGGATAAAAAAATATTCCATTTTGACGGAATTTTGAGAATCTGAAGGACTTTTGCATGCAACTTTCAGCTAGAACTGTCTCTGACAGCTCCAGAGATAATGAAAAGCAACATTTCATGCAACTAAGGGTTCATTACACGGTGATATCCAGACCTTAGTATCATCAAAAGCATAATGCGCTGACTTGCACTAAGACCTGATATAGGAAATGTGGTTATGGGCTAGCTCAGGTGTATAGAGTCTTACTAAAGGCAGTATGAATATATATGCATTCTCCACCTCTTTCTGTGTTGTGGGTTCAGGTCTTAGTCTGGTTGGACTTTTTGTGAAACAATGTGTAGTTGTGGAAGCATGAAAGGAAATTCTCTTTAAGTAAGATATTTCACTGCTATTAAGCTGATAGTGGGCAAAGTCCACAAAATGCCAACATTTCTACTTCGCAGCCGTTAATGGTACAGCCATTAAAATCTTAAGCCAGTGACATATATGGGAATAATACCATATATGGTATTAAGAAATATCAGCTTTTATAACACTAGGTGAAATCACTTTGTTCAGTAATAATTTCATTTCTTAGTATTATTTATCTGTATGCATGTGCTCACTGACATTAGAAAGGCAAGAAATTAAAGGTCAGAAATTATAGGAAAGCTGTTTTACATGTACATATATAGAGAATCACAAAATGATGGAATCATTTCAATTGGAAAAGACCCTTAAGTTCATCAAGTCCAACCATTAACCAACCCTGCACTGCCAAGTCCACTACTAAACCATGTCCCTCAGTGCTACATCATTTAAATAATCCCAGGGATGATGACTCCATCACTTCCCTGAGCAGCCTGTTTCAATTCTTGACCATCCTTTAAGAGAAGAAATTTTTCCTAATATCCAGTCGAAACCTCCCCTGGCACAACTTGAGGCCATTTTCTCTCATCCTGTCGCTTGTTACCAGGGAGAATTGAGTGACCCCCACCTGGCTACAGCTTCTTTTCAGGCCATTGTAGAGAGCAATAAGGTCTCCCCTGAGCCTCCTTTTTCTGGGATAAACAACCTCAGCCCCCTCAGCCACTCCTCATAGGACTTATGCTCCAGAGCCTTCACCAGCTCCACTGCCCTTCTCTGGACTCACTCCAGCCCCTCAATGTCTTTCTTGCACTGAGGGGCCCAGAACTGGACACAGGATTTGAGGTGCAGCCTCACCACTGCCAAGTACAGGGGGACAATCACTGCCCTGGTCCTGCTGGCCACACTACTGCTGATACAGGCCAGGATGCCATTGGCCTTCTTGGCCACCTGGGCAGACACTGGCTCATGTTCAGCTGCTGTCAACCAGCAACCCGAGGTTTTCTGTTGGGCAGCTTTCCAGCCACTCTGCCCCAGCCTGTGGCACTGCAGGGGGTTGTTGTGACCCAAGTGCTGGACCCGGCACTTGGCCTTGCTGAACCTCACACCACTGCTCTTGGCCCATTGATCCAGCCCATCCAGATCCCTCAGCAGAGCCTTCCTGCACTCCAGCAGATCAACACCTCCACCCAACTTGGTGCTGTCTGCAAACTTGTTGAGGGTGCCTTCTATCCCCTCATCTAGGTCTTTGGGAAATAGATTAAACAGAACTGGAAAGATATTAAACAGAACTGAAATATGCATTCATAAAAAGTACTAGGCAAACAGAAATATTGTTTCAGGTTGTATGTTAACAGCTATTGAAAATATATGGACAAAGGGTTGCAAAATATCTTTTATTCAGAGTTCTGATAATTGTTTCCACTTAATAAGATGGTTTATACAAGTAGTTAGCCCTAAATATTGTACGCCAAGCAAGAACTGCCTACTGTGTCAATCAAAGTTCACCAACAGGGTAAACTTTGAAACATACTTTGGGGACAGAGCCAATAGAGGGGAGCTTAAAGAATTGGATTTAACAGAGAAATTACTAATTTAGAACAATACAGGTGAAGGTATAAAATGTAATTGGTAGGGACATTGTCTTGGAGTAGTAATAGACACCAGCTCATGTAAACGGTCTGGGTAAATAGTGACTGTGGAATATTTGACTCATCAATTTTAATTCAGTAGAACATGCATGTTATATGTGATACTGTGACTTTTATTTATTTAGAATGTCTTGCACATTATAATTAATTTTGTTTATTTATCGAGAGTTTTGCAAATACACGGTGATAAGAAAACAACAGCAAGTAAATAAGTAGAAATTCAGTCAATACTATCCAGTGGAAATAATTGTAAAGGAAATTAAGAAAGAGCTTATTCAATAGAATGGTTGGAGGGAAGGAATAAATGCATCAGAACTGATGAATTTGGTTTCCTATAGATTTATGTCTCAAGTGTACTAAAAATCTCCTCACTACTGGCACTTTTGTAGTTCAAACCTAATAATGTGATGGGAAGCATTTTCATGTTATTATTTAAGAGGTATTTTTACTGACGCAGAAGCTGTGAATTCAGTGTAACAGCATGGGGAACAAAAGCTGATACATCAAAAATGCAGACATACAGCACACAGCAAAAGTAGCAAAGTTGAGTTCAAAATTCATGGTTGTTTTCATTTCCCATTTATTTAGGCATCTTGGCAGACACAACACAATTTTTTGAAATTGTTTCTGGTTAGTTCAGCACATCCCTGTCTTAAATCCTCTCCTGGAGCGCAAGTCACACTGCCTGCAAAAGCTCTGTGAAGGAGAACTAATCAACTGTGAGCTCCCCTGTGGATGTGACCTCTGTCAACAAGCTGTTTATGATTCCCAGAATGGATTTAAATGGATACCAGTTCTTCTTCTGCTGTGAGAAGCTGTTGACATGGTTGCAGTTGATTAAAAATAGATCCCTATATCTTATAGGAAAGTAAGTGAATCATTGCTTTACTTAGTGAGCCTTCAGATCAACACCTCATTCTTTGAACAAAAGCAAAGGACAACAAAACCACCTCTGAGATGTGCTGGTGATGCCCACCCAGAGCAGAGTTTCCAAGATTTTCCACTGCTGAGACAGGCAGACGTCCAGAAAGATTCTCTCTTCCTTTTAACATAAAGAGCAATAAGAGAAATGTATACTGATTTATTCACCGGGTAGGGTAGAGAATGGATCAAGAGGGGGAAGGCGGGAAGTTCTCCTTGCTGCGTTTCCGAACAGGCTCTTTCCCAAGACAGCAGAGGTCAGTGTGCTCGTTAGGAAAGAAGTGGGGAAATCGGAAGGCACTTGGGATATTTCAATCCTCAGCTGACAAAAACAGTGTCTTTCTTCCTCCAGAAAGGAATTGCTAATGCAGATTAGTTTTTCTGTAGTTAAAAAGCAGTGCCTTTGGCCAGTAGTAAATACAAAATCTGCATTTAAGAAGAATCCTCTGAATTTTCACTGCCATTAACCTGAAGAAGTTATTAAAGAGGATTTGGGGTTGGAGAGTCCACAAATTAATTTCTGTCACTTGGAGGACTGGAGGGTATGCAACAACAGATCCTGGGCAGATTTCAGTCTTTTCCCTAGAATACCAAAAAGCTTTTTAATGACAAATGTAATTTGCTACAGCAGCCCAAGGGGGTTTATTATCCTGTGTATTTCTCACTAGAGAGCTGCAGTTTTGAGCATGATAAATTTAACACTATTCCCTGAGATACCAGGAAATGTGTGTGGGTCCCCGGGTAGCCCTTGTGCAGCATCTTTCAGATGACCCTGGTTAGACTTGAGAATGGCATGACTGACACAGGAGAGGTGAAAGACTGGGGAACAAACAGAAATCACAATAAGTTTTGTATCCAGTCAAGCAGTTACTTTCAGTCCTCAGTGCAGTCTGTGCTATGTTACCTACCATCCACATAATAAGTTTCTATCCTTTCTTAAAATTGTAAAATCAAATCTAGCTTTGTTTTGACAGTTCACATTAAAACTTAATTTTTTTCGTACCTCATAGGAAAAGAAAATAAGCTGTTGCTTGCTTGGTTGTCCAGCTGCCTATTTTTTGTTCAAACCCAGCAGGCTGAAGCTGGAACAGGAGAGGGCAGTACAGGAGTATCTGTGCACTCAGACTGTCAGAGCAAAATAGGGAGAGCAGGAATACAGGCATTTAGGAAGCATGTTTTGTTCTCATCGGTGACAAGAGAGGAGCTCTTGAAACGCCATTTACTTTCTTCAAATAAATGGTTTTGTATCATAGACACACTTTAAATTAAATTCAGAATTGTTTAGTAGCTAAAACTGGAGGGTGGTATTATTTATGTTGACATGTTGGGTTTATTTATTGTGATAAGAGAGGACCATTTCTTATGGGGGCTGAAAAAGCAAGACAGCAATTTTTAATTCAGCTAAGGATAATCTGGGATATTAGACACATGTATTCAGGTATCCTTCCTGAGCTGCAGTAAAATCAGTGTTTCGTGGGATTGCATCCCGGCATCCAGCTGCATGTGTTGGGATTTGTGGTGTGGCTGAGCAGAGGGAATGTGCTGAGGCACCACTTAATCCAGAGGCACTCCAAACATGTGCCATGAAGTGAGGAGAGACAGCTTTGCCCTCTGACACAGGAGAGCAGTTGAGCCTTTTAGTGCAATTCTTTCACAGAACAGCGGTGCTCTAATGTCTCCACGTTGATGTACAGCTCAATGAGCACATGAATAAGCATCCAGAGTTGCTGTGCATTCTGCCAGCCTAATTCCCCCACCTCTCATGGACGGGGGCTCACCTGCTGAGCTTTGCCTTTCTCTGACTCCCCACCAAAACAATCTATCTCTTACAGGGTGACTCAGATGATTGTAGGCAGAGGAAGGTGATCCTCCAGACAAGAGGAAATCCCTCCCTCCTCTCTACAAAAACATGAAAACACAGCTTAAAAACCACAAGGCCAGCTCTGCGATGGAAGTAGGAGTTTGGCAGTCTGATCTTTTGACAGGGAAGACGTAGAGGACTGGTGTAAGGCAAATTGGTCAGCTGAGCTACAGCCTTTTTTAGTCTTCAGAGATTGTCTCAGGTGTCATGGTGTTCCTAAAGACCCCTTTATTTCTTGAAAGATGGAAGCGTTATATTAGCATAACAAAGAAGGATGCAATTATCTCCTACTACCTGGTTTGAAGAACCTTTTAGAAAAGACCTGATCATCCTCTGTGGTAACACAGACCTATTAGGGGTCACTGTGCCACCTTATGCTGTACAAGGAGTTGTCAGTACCAGGAAGAGAGAAACTTCTGCTCCTTAAATCCCTCCTAACATCCATGTGCCAAACACTGATACAGAAGTCAGCATGAGGGTTCATCTTAACTCTGCAGTTGTACTCAGTTGTACCAGTTTTGAAGACCCAAAACCACAGATACAAGACAGAGGAGGACTGTACTGAACGAGTATACATTTGCTGCTTTGTTTATTTTGCAAGCTTCAGTATTGTGAACTGATGGTGGGTTTTTTCTACTGACATAGCTAAATGAAAATACGAAACACAGTTAAGTGCATGGAAATAAAAAACGGGCAAAAGAATTTGCCTTGGGGGTTTTTTTGTTGTTGTTGGTTTTGGGTCTTTTTAAAGAGGAGTTTTAGAGAGGAACTCAGTCAAAACAACAAAAAAAGTTAGTATCTGTTTAAAGACAGAACTTAATGACATTAGTGATTCCTTGGGCACAAATCTGCTTTTCTTTGTACATCCTTTTAGAAAAAGGGTGATCTAGACTTACTCACAGATTTTTTTCTTTCATTCTTTCTTTTTCCTTCTCAGAGACATCCTCTAACGATCTCCTCCCTTTTTTATCCTAAGAATTCTGAAATGTTTACTTCCACCTCATTATCTTTTGTGGAACTTAGCAGCATGGTCATTTGTTATTTTTAGAGCTTTTCAAACAGCAAAAGGTTTCATTGCAGTTTTGCATATCTTTGCTGACTGCTAATGTTACTTTTCTTTTATTAAATCACTTAGCTCAGTGTGTATATCATAGCATTTTCTCTTTGAGTGAAGTAACTTTCTGTTTCCCTTCTGCTTATTCTCTGTACACACTGTCACAGCTCATGCTGTGAATCCAGCTTGATGAGCTGGAGACTCATTCTTATATGGTCCTGTGATATGAATTAGTCATTGAAGGGCATTTTTGGTTGAGTTTCAGTGAGAAGGAATTCAGTTCATGCACTCCAAGGTTACTCTCTAATGCAAATGAAAGCACAGCAAAGGGAAATTAGAAGATCAAAATTCCTAATCCGAGCTAAAATCTAATGTAGATGCAACTAATGAGATTTAGTGCCTATACCATAAAGGTAGTTTTCAAAGTGAATCGGAATTACTTTTCAGCTTGTCTACATGCATTGGAACACTACCAAATAACAGATAGTTGCCTGTGCCTGTGTGTTCACCAGCTTTCTACAAGGGTTCTCTTCTACCACTTTCCTACATTACTAAACACACAATTCTTAGTTCTTCCTAATTTTTTTTTTCAGTTATCCTCTCAGGTTCAAGAGCTCTTTTTAATAACAAATAGAAGCTGATGAGACTCATGCTGTTACCCAAGGGAGGATGACTGTGCAGACAGATACCTTTAAAAAGTCTTCTGCTTCTTTCTAAGTTTTTTTGTTTTCCCTGAGGCCGTGCCTTGAACATCAGAGGCCAGAAGGCAGCATTAAGGCTGGGAGTGGTTGTATACAATAGCTTTTCGTCTAATGAATGTGTAGAGGGATCATTTCAAGTAGTTTATAGAATTGTGGTTATATTGCTCTTTCTTTGAAGTAGCTTTTTCACACTGACTTGTGCTAAAATTCATTCTTCCGTCCTTAGGGTGAGAAATCTCCTAGATATCTGTCAGAGCAATTGGCTTAACTCCTTTGATTTGAAGGATATTGCAGTATTGAATTGCCAGAGGGATTTCTCTAAAGAAAGGAGAGAAGGAGAGGAGACTTGGGGAAAGACTGGGCTGCCTGTACCAAAGCAGTGACCAAACAACCTTTACTTGCACTTTGCAAAGAGCTGTCTGATCACACCACACAAGTACCCTTTTCTTACTTGTAGCTGCAAACTGCCCTGAAAATATGATTAAAATGTGTTCAGTGTTTTTTTAAGTCATTGAATAGCTGAACAGTTGTTGCAGTTACTGAAGGGCTAAGATGCAACCTGGATGTGAAGATTTAAAGGCTGTCACTGCTGAGAAGTGGTTCCAGCTGTGAAGAAAGTGTGAGTCTCCCTGCTGAGCTTCAGAGTTTGTTGGCAATTTAGACTTCAGTCTCAGTTTCAGGGTTGTTTAGAGTATCTTATGTATAGAACTATGAACTGAAATGATGGCTTAAAGCAGTGATTTTACATACCTTATACACTGTAGAGAACTTTAATACTAGTGGAATTCATTGGCCTGTCTTTTCTTTCTCTTGGTTACATTATAATAGACTAATCAAAGCAGAAATAATTCCCTCATCATCTTATAATGGAGGGATCTTAAAGGAAGAAATTTCACCTTTAAGATAAACACCAGAGTTTATTATAATAATGGCTTATATGTATTATCATTGGACTATCTCTCCTAAATGATCCAGAGGGATGCAGGTGTAGTCTTCAGAAGAATTTGACCCACTGCCTATTTTAGTGTGTGTCTGTCACTCTGATCTGATATTAAATGTATGATCTATTGGTTAAATACATCTGTCTGCGTGTTGAAGTGGGCCAGGCTGAAGCCACTGATGCAAAGAGGCTTCATCAGCTATTCAGAGCACAGCACCGAGTGACCAGCTCTGGCAGGCCCTGTGCATTCAGGTTCTCCACCCATACAGCAGGGTGGCATGCCAGTAGTTCTTTTAAGAAAAACAAGTTAAATTTAGTGCTTAGGGATTGAAAGATTTAATTTATCTGGCCACCTATCGTGTTGACATCTATCGTAAAATTTTTGATTCCTACTTGGAAATATGCTCAGTGTAAAATACACTTCCAGCATCTCTGACTTGTATTGATACAGCTATAATGCAATTTTCATTGGTGCTCAGTTTTGCTTCAGTGTTTCTCCTGGTGAAGCAAGGGATGAAATGCATTTTCACTGAAGGTAGAGTGCAGCCCATACAGTTTGTTTCTTAAAATATTTTATAAGTTCGTAGAGGTTTCAGCAGTGAAAATCCTGTTGTAACAAATATGTGGTGTTTGCAGATGGTCTTCTCAGTTTGTGAAGTAAATGTGGTGACTGTGGAAGCTACACACTGGCGGTCAGGGGAACAGTAAACTCTGATTTTAACACAAAGCAGAGAAACCTAAAGCAGCACTATTAGCGTCACAAGTTTCATTATGATTCCCAGCATCCCCAGAAGATCCAGGCTATTCTGGTTGCCAGTTCAGTCTTTGGCTTTTATTTTATTTTATTTTATTTTATTTTATTTTTGAGCAAGCTGGCTTTGGTATTCTAATTTGCAGGTGTCCATAAAATTAAAAAGGGTCTATCAACTCAGGTCACTTGAATCATGGTTCTTTTGTGAACAAGCTTCTGTTAAAATCAGTGATTGCCTGGAGAAAGACACTTGAGCCACACAGAGATCTCCAGAGCTTTTCTCTAGAAGTTGAGGTCCTTGTCTCCCACTTCTCCATTAGCCAAAGGAGCCTTTCTAAAACAGTTTTTAAGCCCGTATTTGCAGAACAGATTAGTGCAATATTTTGAGGCTAATTAGTCTATGTTTAAAACTGTGACTAATATCCCTGGAACCTTTGATTCTTAAAACTGCTTCCCAAATTTACTGCTAATCTCCTTTTAATGTAGCTCTGATGATGTCACTTTCAAATACTGCTTTTTCAGTATGTTTGTGTGGGTTTTTTTCCTCATAAAGATGTAAAAGCAACACTTAAATACCAGCTAGTAAATATATTGTCAGCTAAACCTAATTAGTTTTTCCAATGAGAAACCAAGTTCATTATGTCCCTCAACTGCTCAGTCTTCTGAGGTTTCATCTGGTAGTGTTCAATGTATTCTCCCTAAGTCTATTCCTTTTGAGCTGAAACTCTAGCTGTATGTCACTCAGTCTTCTCCAAAATCCAAGGAGCTGAAAGGTGCACAGCACCATGAGGATTTGGACCTTCCAGACCGTATTGCATGTAGCTCACACAGCATTTTTGATTCTGGTCATTCCTGCTTTCTCCACCTTGAGGGCAGCAGTTCAGGTCCTGTCACTGGGGAACTTCTCATGTTGAAGCAGGATCTCCAAGCAGCAGATAATGCCATCCTGGTCTCCTCCTCAGGGCTTACTGCCAAGTATTCTTAATTATGCTGTCTCCGATTCCTCTGCAGTGCTTCATAATAAACCTTAGCTGTTATTAGGTCTCATATTCCTAGTAATTTCTACATTTTATAATCATATTAATTTTTAAATGCTTTTTTTGTGATTTTTTTTGCCCATCATAGTATTTTAAGGCTCCCTAAAACAAACACGATAGAATTCCTTCCTTGCATATGACACACAGGCTGTTGCTTCCTGACATCTGATTTTACATTCTTGCAGCAGCTGCTCTTGAAACTTGATCAAGAAGATCAGGAAACATTTTCCCAAAGAAAAGAGTACTCTTCCTCACACTTCACCTATTTTTCTGTGCTTACCTACTTTTTGTCACTTTTTTAAAATACAAACTGTTTCTCTGATGAACTTCTTTACTGACTCCCTTTCTGTAATTCCTTCCATATGTTTATTGTCCTTTGTGAAAAGTATGGAGTAAATTATTCCTACTGGGGTCATGTCATTTTGTTTACATTCTTAGTAAATATGAAGAGCATGATTGGAGCCCTTTAGGCATCTCAAGTATGAATGTCTTTTTCCTGAGTCTTCTATAAAAACAGGATGCTGAATTTTGTGGAGCTAACCTGGCAAGGAATAGGTTTAATAAAATAAATAGATGTCAGTATCATACATTTATTGGTAAGTATAGTTGGTTTTTTGTTAAATGCCTCCCTAGTTTAACAGCTTACTAAACATTAAAAAAAAAAAAAAAAAGGGAGAAATTATCTTTCTACAACTCATTTTCAGTATGGACTTTATCTTTAGACACAGCCTTATCATTGCCTGGGTGTCATTAGTAGCCTGCTCCTTGCTGAAGCAGTGGAGCATGCAACCCCATGGCACCAGTGCAGTGGCTGAGCAGCCTTGGTCTGGGTGAAGCCCAGGAAATGGGCCAGGCTCACAGTGTTTTGTGAGAATGACACATTTTTAGCTGTCTGATCACAGTTAGGAGCTGGGAAGTAACAGAGCACAGCTTCCTGCACTTAAGCAGTGATGGATGGACTGTTCTGTTAGCAGTATGTCCTGTGAAAGACTGGAGTATGTTTGGCAAGAGCATCCTTAGACATCTTAATGGTGAAAATCCAGCAAGGCTTAGCTGAGCATGTGTGAGCGATGATCTTTCAGAGGTTTACAGCTTGCCCAGACTTTCAGAGGAGCAAGGAGATGCATGTCTCTGGCTGTAGAGCTAGGTGGTTGCTAAATGCCACCTCCCTGTTCTCTGGAGTACAGGCAGCAGGAGGTGTTTAAAATATACTTTTTAACAGATATATCCCCTGCTTCATCCTTCTCTCGTCAGCTAAGCTTTCTAAATAGCGAGGAGGGTGAGTCTGCCTTGCCATGCTACCCAGAAATATGTGATGCAAGTCCTTCCCTGCAAGAATAAATTGCATATACTACAGGATCCCATGTATACCACAAAACCTCTTGCTTCTCCTGCCTTTTAGAAACATATCACATAACACTAGTTTGAAGTGTTTTCCTCCCCCTATTTTCCTTTCAGCTTTGACTATTTCATTATTTTGCCTCTCTGATGACCTTTCCACACCTCAATGCAGAAGCAGCTGGGTTTATTAGGAAAAGTTAAAGAGCTATGCATCTGTGTTTTCTGATGGCTTTACTATTCCTACTAGGCTTTTCCGATGGCTAGACAACTTACTCAACATTTATGTTTTGATAGAAGGAAGGAGAATTGCAGTAATTTTCTGTGGGGAGAAATATTTTCATTTCTATTAGAGATTGATTCCCAGCTTTGAGCACTCCGTCACTAGCGGGTTGTAAACCTTGCAGACAGGCTGTCCCATAGCTATCCACTGAGCCATTTGTCAGGGCAGAAAAATGTGCCTGGTGAAAATGGTCACTGGCAGCCTGCAGCTTAGACTGAGCAGGCTTTCAAAAAGGCTGCCAGACGTTGCTGCACTTTTAATAGTCAAAATCCTACATTAGCATTTATGAGAACATTTATAGAGAGTTTGAGTAATTGCATGGTTTTTCTCTTTAATCTAATATTAAATCTCTGAAATACAAAAATTGTTTGGAATGATCAGGGGTGTATGTGGAAAGACAGGGCAAGAAGGTGCTTCTCTCACCACCAAACCAGATCCCCTTCTCCTTCCAAGGCAAATATATTGTGTAAGCTCACTTATAAACTTATCAAAATACATCTTGAAACTGCTTTTATTTCCAGATGCATCCAGCCACTTCCACAGAAAGGCTCCTTTAGTGGTTGGATACTTCATTCAACTTTCTAGCTTACGTACCTTAAATTTTCCTGTTGCTGAGCTGAACAAGCCCCATTTTTTTCAGATAAAAATGGTTTCTTATTTCTGTAGTCATGCTCACAGATCTGCTTTAAGTCTGTTGCAGTTTGAATTTGAGTATCTCAAGCACTAGTGACCAGAATTGTTTCTGTTATAATTCTACCATTTTTAGGACAGAACTAGCATGTCTGTGTATCTGTGAGTTTTGTATGTCTCATGCAATTCTAGTAGCCCAGAGTTGTCCCTGAATCAACTAATGCCACCCAGATTCTTCTCTTCCTGTTGTTTTTGATCACAGAGTCCCAGCTGAAGAGATTTTGTAGTATTGCTCGCTAAACAGATGGCCTGGGTGAGGTTTATCTCACTTTGTATTGCTGTACTGGTCTCTTTTGTCTCATTAGTGGTTCTTCAGAACTTATATCATGTATAATATTTTGGCTTCTACTACCTTTAGCAATGCCTCGTAGTTTTGTGATCAATGCTCCTAGGTTTTGTGCAAAAGTCATCAATAAACATAGTAAGACCAATCCTCAAGGAACATCGCTAAGACTGTGTAGCCCAGGCTGTTGTCGTCTCTCCTTCTGTGTGTTCCTTACAAGTCGTCTATGAAGTCCCATCTCTCCACCCCAAACTAATTCTCCAGGTGGCATTGTATCAAATGTTTAACTGAAATCGGAATAATCATCTACCAGACTTCTGTCGGCTGAACACTCAGTTATCTCACCCAGATATACGTACGGCAAGCTGGGTTATCACCTGCGTTTGTCAGCTTTTGTCCCCCTTCCTCATTCATTTTTCACACTTGGTTTTTCTTTTCAGAATCTGATTGAACTTTGTGCCTGTTTGAAAGGCGAGTGACTCGACTGTTGGTTCCTAGATAATTTTTCCTCTTCCCTTACATTTATGTACTGTATTTGGTGTTCTGCAGTTACTCAGTTATTCAGTCTTCTATTGAACGTGAGTGCGTATATGGAGAGAAGCGTTTTGTAAACGGCTCTGTGGGGGTTGCATGTTTACAGCCACTGTGACTCATATCAAATGTGCTCAACTTACAACTGCAAATATGTCTTTCTAGCTGCTATCTCTGCAAAAAAGTGTTCAGTTTTTTAAGCCAACCTGTGTCGATTTTGGCTCCATGCATTGGAGCTTTTTATCCTACTGCTTTTCTGCTCAGTCAAGGCCTCATTCTGCCTTCGCTTGTTTCCTTTTGTCTACAAGAGTTGGTTGAGGTAATCTTTGTGAAGGCCAGACCCTGAATTTTGTGGTCAGCACTGTGGAGAAAGCTACGAAAAAGACCGTGTAGAAAACATCAAATAAATTAAGCAAGTTTTATACATCATAAAGACTCCTCACAAATGGATCACACTCCATTGTACCATTCACAGGACAAGGTATATTCTGGCCAGTATCTCCATCCTTTTTCCTTTCTGTAGTGTTGGGGGAAGCAGAAAGTAGGATAGTTTATTTATATCTGTAGAGTAAGCGTTTCTGACTTTGAATGCGCTGGGGCCTGATGGTAGCATCTATTCATAGCTGTTTTTAGATGAACAACACATGCCTCTTTATGCTTGTCATAGTTCTTTTGGTCTACAGATCAATAATTTCTCTTTTTTCTTATCTCGGATTTCTATTGCTTTAGCTTATTCCATGTTAGTGATTTGGGCCTTTAGTTGAAAGTGGGAATAATTTCCCAGAGTTTGATGTTAGCAGGTGAAACTTTCTAGAGTCTACCTCTAGTCAGTGCAGACAGATTGGCCTTTCCAGGAGATTTCATGGGATAAGATAATGAGTATGGACTAAGTTCCTGTTTTTAAGATGGCTAATTGTTAGAGATTAATCCCACTTTAGAATATTTTTTAATGGCAAATAATCAACATAAAACAAGTGCTAGTGCTGTTCTGCAAGAGCAACGAATTAAATTTCTGTGAGTGCAGAGAGTTAAAATAAGCTGTGACAGGACAATTCAAGACTGGGACATTGCAGCAGAGGCTTAAACGCCTAATGCAGAGGAATCTTTGCTTGCTATGTGCTCTGCTTGGCGACATTTGGGGTGAGTCCCTTCAGCTCAGGAACTGGGAGCAGAATCGCTGTGCCCAGAAAATGCAGCATTCCAGTCTTGTAGTGGGCAAACCTGGTAGGTTTGGATGAAGTATCATCCTTGTGAGCCAGTGTTTTCCCTGGGAGCTGAAAACGGTGTGTTGCTGCATTGCAGCACAGACTGAGCTCAGCCCAGGAGCTTGAGCATGGTGCTGTCTTCTGCTGTCTCTCAAGCATAAAGATCACTGTTTAATTATTTCCAGGCTGTACTCTCAGGTTTTATTCAGTTATTGGGGCTGTTCCACCAGTGAAGAGACAAAATACCTGTGCAAGAAAACACTGTATTTTTCAGATGCCATATAGAATAGATTAATATCTAATCCTTTGGTGTAAAAATAAAAATCCATTTAAAAAAAAATAAAGGTGGGTCTCAAATATGAGGAAAACAAGACATTATTACATCACAGATAATGGACGCTGTCATAATTTTACATCTGAGGTTGGTAAAAACTTCTTAACTAAAATGATCCAGAACATCACCATGACATTGGCCAAGACTAAGGTTGCACAGAATCGGCAGTAAGCAGCCCTGCTTATCTGATGAAAAAAACTGATAATAATAAAGTGTATGGGGAAGCTTTCTCATTTAATATTTTTCATTGCTTGAAAATGTAAACACTTTCTTACTCCAGGGTGATTCAGTTCCGAGGTGACATTTGCTGCTGCCAAGCCCCATGGCTGGCTAGTACTGCAGCACATCACTGTCAGGAGGAGGGAATTGATGCACATGGAGGCTGCTCTGGTGGCAACACTGAGTAGAACTGAGCTGCTCTACTGTGCATGTCGTCTGTATCTCCCTCTGTGTGGGGGGGGGAGGGGGGAGGTGTGTCTCCTTACAGCAGGAGGAAGAAGAAGGAATGACCAAAGGATGTACATCAAGCAGCAATGGCGCAGGGAAAGGTTTTCATAGTGGCCTTCTGTTGTTCAGAAGCACACTTCCATGTGAACTCAATGGATCAGAACTGGTGTTTTCCCTATCTGAAATGAAACACAGTTATGGCAGGAGTCTAAGGAGTCTCCTCCACAGGCTTCATTACATATCCATGGAAGTGCATCTATGTCTACTGATCATTTGGGTACCTATTAGCTTAGATATATTAGATATTAGTATTTCTATTGTAGTTACACAAATTTCAATGTATGAGCACCCTGCACATTCCCAGTCCCAGGATAGCAAACAGCATTCAGCTGCCACAGATCAGCCTCATGGTTAAACTTCTGCTGTCAGCCCATCAGACGTGACTGGTTGTTTGCACTTAGTAATGTCTTTGTCTCCTAAACAACATCAATAACCAAAAAAACCCCAGTTAATTCTGAAATTGCATGTCTTCTTTCATTCTTAGGCAGTCACAATTCAAAGCAAAAAATCCCTGTGCTTCTGCCACATACTTGGAACATAAATCAAGTTATCCTTATTTTTTTGGCCACAATAAATAAGCAGGTGTTGAAACTTGACTGTGAGATGACTAGTGTTTTTCATTATTTCTTTTTCCTGAAAACATGAACAATTTATACTAAATGGAAATGACAACAGATCTCAGGCATTTTCGGTCAGTTACTTGTTTCTTCAAACCTCTGTTAAAAGTTGTGTTTTCACTAACGCACCCAATGTTTTAAATTGGTTTTAAAGACAAAAAATGCTATTTCTTGAGTGCTTAAGTAACATTTTAGACCAACTCCACAAGCCATTCAATTGTTTGTTAATTAAAATAGCACAATTAATTCTGAATTTAAACCAGAGAGTAATTCAACAAGGCATTTAACCACTGCCCTAACTCCATCCTGTCACACCTTCTAAGTCAAATGTGTGTTTACATTTTCTGTTAAACCGAGACCTCTGCCAGCATCTTTTTTTATGTCTTGCACATATTATGAATTATTGTCTGTTTTATGAATATGAGTTCATTCCACTTAATACTCTAGGATACTCCTACATGCACTTGAGGCTTGTACTGCTGATCATTTTCTTCATTGACTGATACTTGCCATCTGGACTACAGTGTGGTTTCTAATTAATAGACAAGAAGAAGAGTAAAAATGAGCATTAATTGTATAATTTTGTGTTATTCATAGTTGGGGATCTGCTGTGTCTTAGTAGTGGGTAGCTGCAACACTCACATACTCAGAGGAAGGGGTGACTTGGCACATGGTTATGTTGTTCATTCTTTTGAAAAAAATAGCACTGCCTTGATCCATCTTCCCATAGTAGGGTTCCTTCTCTTCAGATCCTTTCCACAGCCTCACTTCTTTCATTTTGCTTTTCATCCAAAGTGTTTGGACTGGGCTGTGTATTTATTATCTCTGCAAAGGGCAGCACAGTTTCAATGGGTTATGAGCATAGATGAACATAGGAGGACTTTTGAATAATTTATACTTCCAAAAAGCAAAAAAGTCTTCTGTGAAGCTATTTTTTATAGGATGTTATCCTCAATCAGATGTGACATATTCCCAAAACAAGAGGAGTTATCTTTTGAGAAAGTACTACCGCAATGATTTCAAAGGAAGACATTTTACAGCAGATGATGAAGAATACAAACAACCATTTAAACCAAAGCTGGAGAGAGAAATATGCGAAGACCTCTCCTGGTTTTTTTCCAACTCCAAATGCAATATGGGTTTTGCTTAAATATTTCCATGAGGTTTGTGAAGAGCAAATGCCTCTGCAAAATATGGTTTTCCTAATCTTACCAGAGACATAATGCTTATTCCAAATAACGATCACCTATGCTGTAGGCTAAATTATCACTTACCTTTTAACTTAAATGCAAAGCATTTTATGTCAAACTCTGGTAAGTAACAGATCATACATGTTGCTTTTATACTAAAATAAATCGTTCATGATTCATAGCTTCAAAAATTGACTCATGCATCCCAAGCCCACATATACAATGTTGTGCTTTACAGATAGATGAGTATCTGTACCAACAGTGACTGTTTTTCTCTGTGTATTCTTAAGAGAAAGATCCGAAACGCAGTAACTTCATATTAGGTCATTTATTCAGTAGATCAAGTACAGTTCCAGAGACGGGGGTTTGTCTCCAGAGGGTCTGTTTTATGCACAGCATGCAATACGGTTGAGCTGGTAACACAGAGTAGATGCTGTGCATGGATTAAACCACACGAGCTCCTTGCCATGATCTCTGTTCATTGTGATGGAAGGGATTGAGAGGGCTGTGCTTCAGCATAACTTCTCATCTGTCTGCAGAATATGGACATCTGTGCCCTGTGTTCACACCCTGGCACATGGGACCACCTGAGGGACTCACGCATGGCTTCCTTGCAGCTCTCCTACGGCCTCAGCCCCTTGCTGGAGGCATCCCCCACCGAGGCTGGGACACCAGAGAGAATGTAGCCTGTTCTTTGTGTGCATGGTACCTCTGACGGTGCCTCACAGCTCCTGTGAGGGACAAGTGTTGTCACAGTATGAATGCAGAAATTTTCAGTGTTCCTGTTCTTAGTCCTTTTGTTCTTGGTCATGTGTGATGAGCAATGTGGCAGGTTGCCACTAAAGTAGAATTTCTGATTTCAATGTGGAGAACTGTGGCTGTTGCTTTCAATATTATGTGATAATTTTTTTTTTTATGTTATGCAGTTAAGCTGTTTACCATAAATATTTCTGGCTTTTCTCTGGAAGTTGCTGTACTTCAATTATCCTCACTTGCAGGATGAAAAAACAGTTGTTCTGCCCTTACCCTGTTTTATCCCTATATTCCACCTCGGTGTCGTTCACATACGTGGTACCCCTTGGAGTACCTTGTGGACCAGGTGGGAGGCAGCAGATTAGAGGGTGAAACTTTATAGCATCACTGGAAGGTTTTGACTAATGCCCCACATGAATGGAAAGAAAGTCCTTGATGGGAGTAAAAATCGGTCTTTGCCACAGTTCAGCCACCTGTCTGAAGACAAAAGGAGGGTATCTGAGAATAATTTGCAAAAGACTGAGCAAGAACTTTTGATTATATGGGTCCTGGGGTGATGTGTTCATAAAGCTCTATACTGTTTAGTAAAACCTGGAGTTTTACTGAGTTCTTGCAAGAACATTATTGGGAGGCCTTATTGGACTTACAGAGCATTTACCGTAGCTTTATTAGCATCTGTGGTTTTTTAATTAAGATATGGGCGACTTGAGGGAGCAACTGAATGGTTCCCTAATGTATTTGTTACATTAATTTCCTTCAGAAAGCACATCTGAGCCTAGCTTAAATTCCTCCTGCAATTAATTTATGTAATTTATTGTAGTAAGTTCTGTAGCTTTTCTGTGTAATTGTTTGCTGAATTGACAGGTTTAATTTCATGTAACATGAGAACCAGCAGTACCCAGCTTGCAGTGTTTCATAAAAGCTGATATTACATGTTATGCTGTTGGATTTTGGCAAGAAGAAGGCAATAAAATATTCCAGTAGAATAGAAACATCCAAATGATAGATATTAAGGCCAAAATTTAAAAAAAAAGTACTTTCTGAAGGTAGCTCTTAAATTCATATTTAATCACACAAGTAAATGGCCAGGTTTTCACATGTGCAGCTTTAGAACTTGAGATCCAGCAAAGTGCTTACCCACATGGGCTGTGTGTCCCTTGTAAACCAAAGAGCAGTTTCCAGAAGAGGTTTCAAAGACTTGATACCAAAGACAACCTTTCCAAGCACAGTGCTCCCCAGGGAACTCCAGAACTTGCAGGATGTGTCCCTGTGTAATAATGATCAGATAATGTGCTGAAATGCCCTTGGAGACATACATGTGGAATCCCTGGATGCTCAGCACTACTAAAGTGTGGATGCATATTTAAAAGCTAAAGCAGAGATATGGGATTCTAAATTTAGTTAATCCTTAAAAAAACCATCCTGGGCTTTTCTTTCAAATGGGAGATGTTTGTTGCGATGAGAATAAAACTACACATTGCATCTTTGTCGGCCACAATGCTGGCTTCCATGGTTTCCTTGGAAGCGGATCAGATGCGCTCTCCTCCTGTCATAGACACCACATCCATACCATCATTTGCACTGCATGCTGCTGGTGACTGCCCCAAAACATGTCGCTGTTTTCATTCTGCCAATCAGATCATAAATTAAATTTATAGAAACACAGAGCTTTGATTTTTCTCCTCCCTTTTCTAATGTTTTTCCCATATGCTCCTACTCTGTGCTTTCCTCCTGCTCTCTATCTTTTCTGCCTGCTAGCATTTGCAGTCCAGATTCTGGGCTGCATCAAAAGGAGCATGGCCAGCAGGTGGAAGGAGGTGATTCTCCCCTTCTGCTCTGCCCTTGTGGGACCCCTCCTGGAGTGCTGCATCCAGTTCCGGGATCCCCAACATAAGAGGGATATGGAACTGTTGAAACAAGTCCGTAAGAGGGCCACGAAGGTGCTAAGAGGACAGGGGCACCTCCCCTGTGAAGACAGGCTGAGAAAGCTGCAGCTGTTTATCCTGGAGAAGAGACGGTTGTATGGAAACATCATAGCAAACTTCCAGTATCTGAGGAGGACCTACAAGGAAGCCAGAGAAGAACTCTTCATCAGGAACTGTAGTGATAGGACAAAAAATAGCAGGTACAAACTGAAAGAGGGGAAATTTAAGTTAGCTATTAGGAAGAAATTTTTTACTGTGAGGGTGGTTAGACACTGGAACAGGTTGGCCGTGGAGGTTGTGGATGCCTCACACTCAACAATGTTCAAGGACAAGTAGGAAAAGGTCTTGTGCAACCTGGTCTAGTGAAAGGTGCCCTTGCCCATGGCAGGGCGGTTGTAGGTGGTCTTTACAGTCCATTGCAACCCCTTAACATTCTATGATTCTGTGATTCAGTGCTGTGTGGACAGGCAGAAGGGCTGATCAAGTCCGGGACTGGGAAATCCCAAATTCCCAGTCTGGCAGTGATGCTAGTTTCTTGGACACCTTGGAGGAGTTTGGGCCTCTTCACTTCTGGTGCAGAAGTAACTTTGTGGGGTTGGAGTGGTTTTGCAGCCGTGTGGTCCAAGCTGAGTTCAGCCTCCCAAAGCCACAAAGCACTGAGGCATGACTGGGGCAAGGACCCATCCCAGAAGACAGAGGGAAGAGGGAAGGTGAGAAAAGGGTTTGAATTGGGATGATACCTTAGAAACCTGCTATGGTTTCTGGTAGGAGATGGGAAAAGAGCATCCCAAGGCTGTGAATAGGGACAGGTTATCTGTGTACGTCCGTGCCTGCCCTTCCCCAGCTGATGGGATCCTTCCCCCCTCTGCCAGCAGCACCAATACACTGCTTTGCCAGGGCTCCAGCAAAATGGTCATGTTATTTGTTTTTATAATGTGAGCTGCCAGCAGCACAGACATGGCTGCCCACCCAGCACCACACATGCTCTGGCTGCGGATGCAGAGGACAGAGCGAGCGCGGAGCAGGACCCTCTCCAAGCCCCAGGGTTGGATGTGCTGCAGGGAAGCTGTCATAGGCACTGCTGTGTCTGTCCCTTATGGACACTCTCTTCTCAAGGGCTATAGAACACACCTTTCATCTGAAATCCCCCAAACTAAAATGGAATCAATTATGATTTTTCACCTTCTGCTGATGTAACTATAGGGAAATGGCAGATATCTTGTGTTCTGGCCTGTCCTTCTTTGCCCCATAGTGTCACACACTCACTTCGCAGCTTCCCTTTTTAGGTGCATCAGAGAGCATCAGACAATTCAGTACAAATCAGATTGAAGAATAAAGATTCAAATGCATGGCAGAATCCATAGGGAGGAAAAGTGACAGGAGAATCATACAAATTACATCCTAGTTTTGGGGTTTACACTTTTTTTTTACCCTGCAAAAAACAACAATGGTCTGTGTCACTGTACACATTCATACCTACTTTTGCCTAAAAAATCTTAATGCACAAATATATCAAAACTATTGTAAAACATATAGCTCTGGGTATGCATATGTATGTTCTTAGATTTATCTGCTAGAAAAAGAAGGGCTCCCATTGCTATGCTATCACCTAAGGTATAAAAATAGAAGATTTTCATTAATTTAATATCATAGTGCTGTATTTTGAGTTCTGACCTTCAAGGAACCCTTTATGTCTCTTGCTCTTCTGTCTTTTGCTGACCAGCATATTAACTCTGCATTATCTAGAAAAAAAAGAAATCCTGCATAATGAAGTCCTGATGCTGGATTTTCTCTCCCTCAAAGTGCAAGTTTTCTGGTTTAGCCCATGATTCAATGTGTGGCTCTAAAATGGCTTGATTACTCTGCTGGCTCTCTTCCAGGGTTTACATTGGTTTATTTCTGTAAATAGGTTATAGAGAAAGCCTAAGGTGGAGAGAGCTGAAGTTAATACCAATAAAACAGAGTGGAGTGGTGAACTTTCAGCTTTCCTAAACTTTTAACTTTGTAAGAATCCTAGGCCTAGTGATGTCTCAGAATTATCAAAGTCCTTCACAAAACATCATACTGCTTTAGAGAAAGAATATTTGTTTATAATGCCTTTATGTGTACCAAAAGGGACTAACCATAGTGAAAGGTGTCCTGAAACTCAGGTCTGAAATTCTCATTTGTTACATTTTTGAGGGTAGAGGGAGATAATCAGTCACGTGCTGCTCTATAATTATTGATCTCATGGGCTCACAATTCCCATGTTCTTTTCTTAACACATTTTCCTTCCAGTTTCAGAAATCAGTAGAAAAACTGGTCCTGTTTGGCTCCTGGGTTACTCAGTACTGTAGAAAAGAGCATCTCCATTCATTCTCCTTTTTTCAAACTTCTTGTGAAAATAAATTAGTTGTGGTACTAATGGTTATGCAGATGTATTGCTTAAGAGGAGATGTACTTTCTCTCATGAAAAAGTTCAGAAGTATGTCAAAAATAAGGGTCAGTAGTCTCATCCTGGTAGGCATTGAATGCAGCTCCCAACAGACTCATTTTCCTCAAATTTGGCACAAGTGGATAGGAGAGGAACAGAAGCAGTATCAGTGAGGCTGGGCACCACTTACCACAGAACTAGGTTGTGTTCTTTAAAATCTTTAGTCCTCTGCAGGTTGGTGGTGATTTTCTTTTTCTCCACAAATGGGCTTTTTCAAGTCTGACAGGAAATCCCCAAATTTTGTTTAAATGCCTTTTCCCATATATAATAAGGCTTGAGATTCAAAGAAATTAATTCAGCGTGCTCTCTGAATGGCATTTAACTTCCCAAGAAAAAACAGTAACAGGAAGTGTTGTTTTAATTAGTACATGAGCTGTGCAGCAGCTAATGTATTCCACCTCTTCACTGTTGTAAAAGGAGCAGATTTCTCGGTAGCGTGAAGCAAGCAGAGAAGAGGGATTGTGCTCTGCTCTCCATATGCTGCAGAGCCCCATCCGGGGGAAGGTGTGAACGGGAGGTGTTTTTTAGCTGCCTGCCACTTGTAAAGAACAAGCTTCTGTTGTTCTCCAGGCTGGAAAGAAACCTGGCTGCCCTCTAGAACCCTACTGCAGTGCAACAGGTAGGCAGTAGCCTTCAGAGATTTTAATTTCAACAATAAGGGATTGTAAAGAAAACTTATTTTTTCATTTACGTTTAAAAAAGAAGTACTGGATATCAGGCTGGAAACGGAGATCCCTGATTTCCTCAGACATGATATTTCTTGACGGAAAGTCACAAGGAAGTCAGATTTTAGAGAAACTTTGAAAGTACACCTCTTTTCCCTCTGTCCGGCCAGCCATAAACAGCCAGACTGTATCTTCAACTCCCAGTGCCATCTCGGGGTTCCAAACTGGGTCCAGCACAGCATTCTGACGTGGATACTGGAAATGGACATTGGGCCCTTCCCTGCTCCTGTGTTCCTCAAGATATGCTTTTTTGTTTTGCCGGAAGGCACAGTTGAACAAAGCCCAGCACACCAAGGCTCCCACACCTCTCTCCTGCTGGTTAGTTAAACAATGTGGCCTGTGAAACAGGTGGTGAGGGTGAGTGATTTCACAACCTCCTCCAGCCCATGAGTGTGTCAGCACAAGCTGTAAAGGAAAAGCCCAAGCTGCAGAGAGCATTTCCCTGGAAATGGGGTTCAAGTGACAGGTGATGTTACAGAGGTATTGATTGCTATGCTTCACCAAGAAATTGCTCAAGAGAAGATTGACCCAGTAACAACAAGCAAAGTGGGATATGCTGGGCCAGGCAAGGTGAGGAGCATTTCAGGGGCTTCCAGCTACAAAGCCAGACCGTGTTTGCTAGAAACTGCCCTGCAGTTCCAGAAATGGGATGTAACAAGCTGGTTTGAAACAAATTTTGACCAGTCTGAGTATCAGAGCATGCAGCATTACAACCAAAATATTCCTTTAAGTTATTTTGCACTCATTAAAAAAAAAAAAAAGCAATTTCAAGAGCCTGTCCAAAAATATATGAGTGTCTGCCTTAGAACTATAGCTGTCACTGAGGTCCAGTTCGTGCTCACTTCATTGCTCTGTGGGGTATAATGGCCTAAATCCTCAGAAGCTTGGTTTGATGTAGCCCTGCAGCAGTCGTTTTATCTGTTCTGCTGCATCAGCTGGGGATCCAACTTGGAGCCTCTCAACAAACAATATTCAGGCAAATGAAAGCTAGTGTCTAATCACCATCTTGTAGGAATAGTTTCAGAATTCTATGAATGTATGTGTGTGTATGCATTTATGTTATAGATACTATTTTCCTGTGCTGAAAACAAAGGTCTGAAAGTAATTCAGATCAACTGTCAAATATTCCCTGTACATTTTGAAAGTACCACCTTTTTTAATGTTTTTTTTTAGTACATAAGGATTCTGTCCTTTGTCAGTTGCAGAGGAAACTTTGTTCAGGAATCTCCTACCCAAAAATCCATGTGCCTTCTTGACATTTTGGATGCCTGTTTGCAGTGCCAGGCTCATGGGTGCAGCACAGTGCAAGCTGGACCTGCAGGGAGACCCTGTCCTCTCAGCAGAATTCTGTGTAGACATAGAGGTTTGCTGGTGCAGGATTGGTTGCAGAACTGGAGGGTTGACACAGAAACCCCTACAGCGGCATCCCTGGAGAAGACAATAGCAATGAGCAGAAGTGAGTGTGTTGGTGTGAGCATGTGGCAAGAAGGGCTATTTTGTGATGGATCTTCTGCCACAGGGATGAAGAGTCAAGCAAGAGAGGCAGGCAGAGATGTCAAAAGGAGTAGAGCTGTGTTGACAAGGCAATAAAAATATCAAGTGACCCACTTACCTCTCACTTGGCTAATTCTCATCAGCAGCTGAGCTGAGAAAGCATTTTTTCAATGCTTCTGTGCAGAATAGGTCCTGTGGTGAGGGGGATGGAACCAAGACTAAGAATTTCTCTTTTCCAAGGCACTGTCTGGCCACCCAGAGGGACCTTTTAGGTGGTCCTGTAATTGGAGTTTGGCCTCAGTGGAAGATAAGCATTATACTTTAGCAGAAGGACTTTGGAAAAAGGCACTAGAAGTAATAACTCTGCCACTTTGAGGAATAAGAACCTTTTTTATTATAATGCAGCTCTTTCCAATGCATGGCTGACGTTTCTGCTGTATTTAGCACAGACTCTTCCATTTTTCTTGTCACAAAGGTAGGAAAGGTGTTTAGAATCAGCAGGCTCCCAGATAGGGAGGAGCAGTTCCCTTCTTCATGGCTGTTTACCCAAGGAGACCGGCAAACCAGCTGGCTCCTTTCCACATAACAGGGGACTCTTCTTTGGGGTCTGCTAGAATGGGACCTTCTGTTTGCTGTGGAGAGCAAAACATACTCTGTGCCGATGAAAATGCTGAGTGATTGAGGTTACAAAGAGAGATGCTCTTCACTTTGCCTGATGTCCAGAATTTTTGCCTTCTTGCTTAGCTGCAGAGACTTGTGCCATGCTGGGGGCATGCTGTCTAAAGAGCCCCTGAGTTTCTGGAATATAACATGATGAAAATAATTTAACATTTCCTCCCAGTTATCCTTTTCCTACCGTTTATTATCAGAACACATGAAAATTTTTCACTCACTCAGCTGTGTGTTTCTTTATTTCTTTAGGCTGTGACTCGTCACTGAACCTGACATCTCAGAAAGCCACAGATGCAGTGGATGGTATCTTTCGGTCCCTCAGGGATATTGCCAGAGTCCGAATGCACATGAAACAGTTTAATTCCATACATAATCCAGGCAGCAACACCCACCAGGCAAGTGTAGCTTTCTTTTCCCTGTGTTTGTTATTTCTCTAGCGTGATGTCAAAATTACAGCACTAATTTTGTTGATGTGCTAATCCTATACACATTCTGCCCATGTAGAAGATACGTTAAGTAAAGATTTTATAATTGACCTGATCATCAAGAACTTCCTCGAGTCCTTTGTCAAAACTCAGGCATATGCATGTCAATGTCAGCAAAGAATTATCTGAGGAGGAAATTCGGGCTTTGCTCTGCAGCACTGTGGAATGACATAAATGTCTGTGAAAGGCAGGGCTAGGTCAAGATGGCTCTCAACTGAGACCGCTCGAGGCAGAGTGAAGCAGGATGTCTGCATCCTTACGGCAACTATATTTTTGTTGTATTTTCTCTCCCATCCCTGTAAGTGTGCGAGACAAACCTGTTTGTAAATAAGTGACAAATGCAGCTTCTGTTTCTAAAACAGGAACGCATGATCTGCAATACTACTTTAGGTCATCAGGACTAATAGACAGTGGCTATCGTTCTCTCTGTCTGCCCTGAAGGATTTTACCTTTTCCAGTTAAAAATGGAGTTTTACAACAGAAAGCAGTGATTTAGAGAGATCATAAAATATGTTTCTAGCCTTGAGCCAGAAAAAAATCCTTCCAAACTCCTGACAGTGCTGTAGACCAGCAATGGGATGTAGTTAAAATTAAGCATTGCTTTGTAAGAACATAAGTCATGACTGTTGCAAAATGTGACTGGAAATCTAGAGTGAAAAAAACCTGTTCCTGAACTCTTCTAGCAGTTTGGACCAGTCTGATGTCCAAAATGGGGAAAATTGTTAAAAATTTAATACAGTTCAGTGCAGGGGTAGTGAGATGATAAGAAAAGTTTCCTGGAAGTGTAATTGACATCAGTATGTTCTTTGGATGTAATCCAGTTTGCTTGCTTAGGGATAAGTTCTGGAACACACTGGAATATATTAACACCTTGCAGCCCCTTAACCTAGCCATGCAATAGATCTAGTTGCTTGAGCAGGACAAACCCTCTGCTGAGGGAAATCCAGAGATTTATAGTAGTAGAAATAAGCAGGCAGTATGTGATTGTCCATGATACTTACAGCTGTCTACAAATGGGCCTCTCTTTTGACTGGCAGGTGTTGTGTGTGATCAGTTCAGCTCCTCAGAAGAGGTAGTGCCCATCCTGTGACCATACTCATCCCCAAACCTGCTTAGTGCTGTGGGAATGGGTTTGGTCTGTACACACTTTTTCACTTTATCTGTTGAAAGCTGGGAAGCCTCCATTTCTTCTTAAGACTCATAAAAAGGTTTCGATGAATAAGTAACTGGGAATTGGATAGCCTCTTAGAAGGACTTTTTGTAGCATTGTAGTTTGTATGTCTTACATAAAATGATATATGTTTTCATCAGGTTATCAAACTAGTTCATGTAGTGACCATGCAAGAACAGAATTTTGCCTGTTATTGAAACTACTCTCATCTTGATGTAGATGTATTTCTCCCTTCCTCCATTCCTTCTTCCATCCCTCACTCTCATTTTCACATTCTGTCTCTTTCTCTCTCTTTTTCTCTCTCTTCTCCCCTTTGTAATCTTGTTTGGGGTGTGTCCCATAGCTATTGAGGGTTTTAATAGCTATTTTAAACACAATTTGTGCTTGCCAAAATTTGAAGTTGATAAAAGTTTCATCATATGAGATAGAAACCAATGCAGCTGTTGGGGTTTGTACCAAAAAAAAAAACAAAAAACAAAAAAAAACCCTAAAAATTGAGTAGATTAATTTCAAGTCATAAAAGATTTTTAAAAATATTTGAAATCATTATAGTTAAAAAAGGTAGGTGATCATACTATCTGTATTTTAGTATCTGCGTAGTCTGACTGGGTTGTTCTGAGGGGCACTGGGTTTTGGTGCTGAAAATTCAGACATGAAAAATAATAGCACATTTTTGATGTCTTTTGAGTACATAGCTTTGTCTGAAGTCAGATGATATTTTTCCTTTAATTTTGTGGAGTAAGCCTCTCTGTTAAACTGTGATTTGATCTCTGCTCCAAAAATATTTCATTCCTAATGTTTTTCTGTTCCTCATCTATGAAGATATTAAACAGATTTTTATAAATAGGACTTCATGCCTGCATGTGTATTTTCAAACAGTTGTTTATTGCGTGACTAGATTTGACAGAAATCTTGACATGTTCTAAAAGATCCTGCAGCTCATGTCTGCTGTAATTTGCTTTATTGGCTCAACTAAAAATTACGCACATGTTGTGAGAAGAACTAGATGAGTTGTATAAATCTTTGTTGACAGGATTGTATTAAAAAACTGGAAGCTTTGTTTCTCACTCTAAAGTGTTTGATGAAAAACATTTCTTTAATGACTCCAGAAGATTTTAGTTTCAAGCCAAGTGGCTTGTGTTTTATTTTCCATCCATTTTTACTATTACCTTGCAAGATGTCTCTTGTAGATATCATCTTTACAAAATTAATGGCGTTACACTTGATTCCCCTAAGAAATCCAAGGAGTGATATATGCCTGGGGTAGTCCCAAAGCCAAATAAATGTGCTAATTTTAATGCTGCTCATTTTCTAAGATGGTTGCACTTATTGAAATGATCGTGGTTCTGTTGCAATTTGGGCAAAGTTAAAAGCAGTAAAACAAAGCTCCATCTGTAAACCAAGTAAGCTTGAATCTTCATTAAAGATCTTTCCATTGGCCCCTAAAAGTTTTATCTTAAAATTTTTTTCAGGATATCAGAGCGGTTTAAACCTTGGTATTGGAATGTGGAAATTATTAGGCTTCTACTTCATATTCAGCCTGGGTTTGTGGATCCTGAAGAGGACACAAGGCTGATCCTTTGGAAGTAGAACTTTCAGCAAGCTGACCATTTGTACCCTTACATTTTCCACTTCTCCTAGCCCCTATCTTCTCTGAAGCTCTGACCTTCATGGTAACGGTGGGGTTGTTTGGCCTGCTTTTTGGAAGTCTTCCACGGGGGAAGTATTGTGGAGTGCCATGGCCATGGAAGCTAAAGGACTAACAGGGACTCCTTAGCTCTGCTCTCCCATGAGGGACAAACAGGCAGATTGACTTCTTCCCTGCCTTGCTGATATCCAGACTTTAGTGAGGATGTGACACTTGAAAGAAGGCAGAAGTGGTAAATTAAAAAAAAATATCCCTGTTTAGGTGTTGGTAAAATCATTAAAAAGGGAATGAGATCTGGGTGCACAGTGGGTGACAGAGTCTCATCCATATGGTTATCCATTTCTGTGTTACCTCCAAAAAGATTCCATGGAAAGTAAAAATCCCCTCTTTCTTCCTTGTCTCTCTTTACTGATATAATACACATGGGGCAGAGTAAATGTGTGGCTCTCTTTCAATCTTTTCAGTTTGATGTTGCGCTGGTGCACACCATCTGCAGTCAAGGTCACAAACTCTCTGAATGCTTTCATTTCTGGGATAATTATTTCTGTAACCTTTAATAGAAATAAAATGTTTCGAATCGTGGTTGCACTGAGTTCAAGCAGGTTTACTCACAATGTGTTGTTCTCTTTGTGCAGGCTTCTTACAAACCTCTGCTGAAGCAGGTAGTGGAAGAGATCTGTCACCCTGATCGGCCCGATCCTGTTGATATTGAGCATATGTCATCAGGCCTCACTGATCTCCTTAAAACTGGATTCAGCATGTTCATGAAGGTAAACCAGCCTTCCCAAGCTCATCTATAAGATTTTCCTGAGGTCAGAGCATCATGCAGCAGTAGCCGATTTTATTATACTGTTCAGCAGAATTTGAGGGGAGGTTAGGAGAGTTAAATCCTGGAAATGGGGCTGGGAATAGCTTGAGGCACCACATTGCAGATACAGTGCAGACAGGTAGCACCTGCTGAACAAAACAAGAGGAATGGAGCAGACTGAACATCTAAGTAAGGGTGATGGTGGACACCAAAATAAGGGTGATGTATCTGGGAAGAAGCAATGTGGCTTTGCTAAAGGGAAGTCCTAACTCACATAGCTTTTAGAGCTCTTCAGAGACATCCAACAAACAAATTGATAGGCGAGTGTCAGTTTATATTACCCACCTGGATTTCCAAAAGGCATTCCACATGGCACCTCATCAAAGGATTTTAAGGACACTCAGCAGCCTTCAGATAGCAGAGAAGTAATAGGAACAATCTGGTCTCACAGGGCATGAAGGAGGAGCTCCATATTCAATACCTTTTCTATAATTTGATATGGTTCAACTTGTACTGGGGAGGAAGGAAGCCCATTAGTTAGAAATTTCTTTGTGGATGCTCTTAGCATGTTTTAAGACAGTCATTCCACAAGAATTTACTCTGCTTTGCAATTTAGCCCATGCTTAGTGTTCACTAAATATTTACAGAGTTGAAATGTAGAGTAGCCAGCATGTTGTACATTCAGCCTTGTCTTATTGCAAATCCTGAATTCTCTGTTGAAAACAACCCCAAACTTACATCAAAAATTACCCCAAACCACATCAATACTATGGTTATGAGTACAGAAATTTCAGTACTGTGCCCAGTGGTTTTCTTTCAGTTTTACCACCACCACCCGTCAACATGGAACAGACATCAGCAAACTGTGTGAGACAGTGGACACAAATTGCAGCAAGGGAAATTCCAGTTGAATATAAGGAAAAAAATACTAACTGTAAGAGTGGTTAAGTCCAGATAATCCTCTGTCTCTGAGATATTCAAAGTTGGCCAAACAAAGCCCTGTGCAATCTGATATAATTTTGAAGTTGGCCCTGCTTTGGGCAGGGAGGTATAACTGGATGAGCTAAAAGACGCCTTCCAACTTGATTCTGTGATTCTGCGGTAATAGAGAAGAAAAAATGTTTTTTTCTCTTTTGTGCAAATTCCTGCTAGACCTGCATTTAAAGTCAGGTGACAAAAATAGTTTTGACTGTTGTGTTGGTACTATTCTAGAACTCACTAACAGAATAACAAAGTTATTTTTCTGTTGTTTCAAAGAAAGCTAGTATTGAGCACAAAATCAAGTAAGTCTAAAATCCAGTGCAAGAGAAAGACATAAATATATTATGGCAATATGTACCTATAAGTGCATCTTTCCTGGTAAGACAAATATCCTACTGTAAAGAATATTTAAGGGATAAGCAAGTGAACTTTGTGTAGGATGAATATTTCATAGGCATTGTCACATACCTCCCAAATACGTGTCCATGCTTGCTCCCTTAGTTTGTAGCTTGGCTTGCTGGCATGTGCTCAATTGTTGTGTGAGTTTCTGATCAGCCTGTATTTCTGACACTATCACACCATCAGCACAGTAATTATTTTGCGAGCTTCCTTAATTTTTAAGGAATTATTATATTCAGTGCCTGAATATAAATGCTAACTCACATAAACATACTTCGGTGATTGCCTCAGATGTGTTAACTCAGGACAGACTTTTAAAGATACCTCTCATCCAGAAGCTGTTTGTCTGGCAGGTGTGTTTGTTTTGAAGCTAAGGGATGGTTAAAGGAAGAAGCCCCCCTGCCTCAAGGACTCCTGTTTTGACTGCTGCTCTAGACCACACGTGTTTTATGATGATCTGAGCTTCCTATCATTGATAACAAGTGTGCTGCACAGCAGCCTAGTTTCTGGTGATAGACTTGTTTTCCTTTTTCCAGTTTTTGAGCTAAATTAATTGGTTTCTGCTTGGTCACAAATACCAGAATCATCAGTGCTGCTGTCCTTGTTGTGTGGGTTACAGAACAGTAACAATTGTTTTTTGCTGAATTTCCTCTGAGAAAAAAACTGTGTTTTGTGAGCTGCCATGAGCCATGAGAACAAACCTGTCCTTTAATGCCTTCCTGTTTCAGTTTTAGAGTTTTATTGACCACTACCACCCTGCTTTCCAACCTCCTCCTCTCTCTCCTCCACACAGACACGTGCACTGGCAAAGAGCTCTCTGATCACCAGCATCCTGAGGTTACCCTGAGCATCTCAGAGCTGGAGGGAAAGCCCTGATGTCCTCCTGGGACACTTGGCTGGCTCAGGGCACCATCCCTGCTTCCTCTGGGCTCTTTCACTTCAACATAATGGTTTTGAGGGGTTTTTTGGTTAATCTTTCTAATTGCTTGAGACAGCTTTCCAATTTTTTTTTAAAGTATGGCATTTTGAATTGAATTTCACTCAGGGATTTTTGAAAAATTCAGATTTCACAGTAAATTCCGAGGCCGTGGAAATGTCCCAAATCAGCTGAACTGTAGAAGGATCCCAGAAGATACACGTTGCTTTTGTTGCAATCCATTTCAGTTCTTCTTCTCTATCACTGAAATAAGTTGTGTTTAGCTACACGCAGCCAGTTCCTTCAAAAGAGAGAGTCTTGGGTGGTTGTATTATCAAACAACAACAAAAAAAAAAAAATGGCAGAAACTTGCATTCTTAACACAGCCAAATATTTTGTACCCGAAGTATTGTCCTCCTTCAAAACACTTACACATAGCATAACAAAATTACAGATTCCAAGACCCTTTTCATTTCTGTTTTAATTTAATTTAGTTTGCATGCTTAATAGTATTTTTAATATGCATTTCTAGAATTTGTGGTTTGAACTTTAGTCTTCTGAAAAATAGTAAGTTTTATATAGGCACCATGTGTTTGGATCTAGGTTTATTTTGACTGAAGGAAATGATTTGTCAAGACATTTTCTCTTTAGCATTACCCTGAAAGCTTGTGTTTTCCAATTCCTATGCTGGGTGTCCTTTCAGTGTGCCCAATGTTCTGCATGCATGTTTATCATGAGTTTGTTTTTGCTAGGAAAGGTATTAAGAATCGTAGAATCACAGAATCACAGAATGTTCTGAGTTGCAAGCAACCCACAAGGATCATCAAGCCCAGCTCCTGGCCCTGCACACCACCATTCCCAAGTATCACACCATGTGCCCAAGAGTATAATCCAGGCAGGCGTGGTGCTGTGACCACTTTCCTGGCAAGCCTGTTCCAGTGCCCTGGAATTGTAGTATATACGCTATCTGTGCCATCAGCTCGATGAAGATGGCCAGCAAGTTGGGGGTGGGTTAGAGAATAAATATCCAGGATGCAAATACTCAGCTTGCTAGTACATATGTCTAAGGCTTTTGTACTAGTTTCTAACTCTCAGGAATTCAAGAGCTTCTTGCCTGGGGAGCAGCATTGAACAGGGAGCCCCATGTAATCAAAGCCAGCTAGCCTGGAGAGAGAACATGCCGTCTCTCTCTGCTGGCTTCAAAAGGCAGAGTCCTTGCTGAAGGTTATCAGGCAGAAAGCCTGACAGACCTGCAGGATGAAAAAGTGCCAAAAGTCTAAATATAGTAAAGCCACAATAAGGAAAATAAGAAGAGCTGTGCCTCCAGGAGCTGGAGCCACAAGGATCAAAGAAAGCTGCTGTGATGGAGAGAAAGCACAGGAACCCTGCTCCGCCCAGACACGGGGTTGACACCACTTTCATTCTGTCGAGTGAATGCTGTTAAAAGCCTACGCTCATGCAAGGAAAGGAGGTGGAGAGTCTAAAGAGGAATTAAACTATTTTGTTGCTTTTCAGAGCCAAACGTTTGGGGTGTTTCATGCTCCAGGGTGATGTGACAAGAGCAATGGCATGGGCTCTGTTGACATCCCTCCCAAAGACTGGATCAAGGTAGTGTCAGAGGAGTGTGTTTTCTCAGGAAGGAAACAGTTTGCTAGGAAACAGCAAAGTTTCATCTATGAGGAAACTGATGTAAAGCATCACCTTCATGTTTAAAATTAAAATGCAGTTTTTATAAAGTCTTAACTGAAGTGGGATGTTTGTGCCATGTTAAAGCTAATTGGTGAATAATGAAACAAGTATATTCTTGGAGCTAAAGTTTCTCTATATTAGTTACAGGGCAGTCATAGAAGCATTGAAAACTCTGAATTGAAACAAGCTAGAAACGGATTTCATACTATAACGAACCTGATTTATTTTTATTGGATGAGTTGTAAAAGATTATTCACTGCACTGGTGAAAACACATTGCATAAAATTCTTTTCCCTGTTGACCTCAGACAGGGATTCTAGCATGTTTAGGCTGGACCTTGCTTCTACTGGATAGTAGTTTACCCCTCTTTCCTTAAAGTCTCCTGTGCATATGTATCCAAAGTAAACATCCACCCAAGTACTCTCCTCCCACTCTGGGAAAGGGAGGAAAGTAATGAAGAAGGAATGGAGAGAGAAACTCTGAGACTTCAGGAGAAACTCCCTTAGGTTTCAGTGGAATCCATGGAGACTTTATTTCCCTGGAAACAGTTAATTAGTTCTAACTGGGCATCATCCCCATTGATTTCCCTCTCAGCTGCTACAGCATTCCATGAATATTTCTTTCTGAGCTTCCTCTTTGGTCTTCCTCTAGCCACTCAGGGAGCTGACCACTGATAATTGGTACGCTTGGACCTGGATGAAGCAAGTACAAATAATGCTTTCCTTCATTTTACAGGTGAATCGCCCTCACCCTGGTGATCATCCTCTTCTGATCCTCTTTATGGTTGGTGGAGTGTCAGTCTCTGAAGTCAAAATGGTGAAGGATTTGGTAGCAACACGCAAACCTGGTACCCAGGTAAGAACAGCTCTAAACGTACAGTTCCTATCCAAACAAAAACTAAGAAAATTCATCAAATGGTGTTCCCTATAGCACTGGTACCAAACCTATAGAAAGCCACAGCCAGATGGGCAGAAATGATGTTAGGGTTTTGCTGTGAAACATCTGTAGGCAACAAGTATTCAGGCACTAAGGGTCTGTTTTTTCACATGCTATAATCAGCAACAAAAGTTCAAACTCAGGTTGGTGAGTTCAGAACAGACTGGCATTAATTTGAAGTAGCTTTCATCATGTCTCAAAAGATTAGTGTCTTTGTATTCTCTATAAACAGAAACATTTGCTGTCCAAAAAGCTACAGGCTCCCTGGCAGACCCCTACAGGACATAGTGCAGGGATACTCAGGAGTCTGAGTAACACCTAGTGACTTACCAGTGGTAATTCTGCAGGCACGCCAGCTGGCAATGGTGAGGAGCAAAATTAATTAACCTGGAAACAGCTATACTGTTCCTATGTCTGGCCAGGTGTTTCTGATAGATACCTGACCACTAGACCTTACGTAGCCTGAAGTAGGTGATGTGGAGAAAGCCCCAAGTCTCTGCATCCTTTGAATGTGCTGTTGGACTCCTGGAAGGAGGATGGTTCCCCCAGTGAAGCTTCAGTAATGTCCATGTGGCTGGTCTTTGCCTCATGCACTCTCTGGCAGCAGAACTTGACCACAGTAGCTGTCATCTGAATGGAGGAGGGAGAAGAGGAGGATGGGTGAGCTCTGGTGGCACCTGAGATGTTAAAAATCATCATTAATTGTGGAGGACCAATCAGGTATCTGTTGAGTACTGCAGATACACAGGGTAATACAAAAACTCTGAAGTGCTGTGTAACCAGCTGCATCATAAACATAACTAGTTTCCAGGGTGGCTTGTAAACATCTTGTTTTCAATTCCTATGGAATGCAGTTGTGATTAGTGAGAAATCATTAGCAAAACAGAGCCAACCAAAGGCATAGCAGCCCTTCAGTTTGACATGTGTTTTCCGTGTTTCAGTTGTCTTTGCAAGGCAGTCTCAAGCAGTATTTTGTAAGATGGAGTACCATTTTAGTGGTGGTTTTTTGATCTGATAACACATTTCTTTCCTATTAGCCTACTGCTAATCTCCTCAAAATAGCAAATTAAATTTTCCCTCTTGGAGGGGAATTGAGTTGTGACACACTGATGGACAAGTTAATCCACACACAGAATGTATTAAGATACCCTGAAAGATAAACAGAGGGTTAACATCTGAGTTGGTTGAGAACTATGCAGGGAGATTTTCAACTGGCTTTCTAGAGGGACTTAAGGCTTGACAGTGGTGACATGGGATCTGGTGTTGCTTTGCTTTGGCTTAACCCTGGCGGCAGGTCACCCTCTGAGGCAGATTCCTAAAGCATTTTAAGCTTTTACTGCATCTTGCCCTTTATCCAAATGTGCTGTGTTAGAGGTGAAAGGACTTCAGGGGAGAGGCGGGAGGAGGAAGAGAAAGAAGAAACTAAGCAGCCGTGCAAGTCTTTCACAAAAAGAAGTTTGTAAGTTTGTTGGATTTACCTGGATTTCTGCACTATAGCTGTGAATATGCACCACCTGTTTAGGATTATTCTCTTTTCAAGAAGCCAGGCGTTTAACTCCAGCCAGGGTTTAACAGAGCCTTTTTTGTTCCGTTGAGGCAATCAGGTTCAGGCTTTAGGGAAACACTGGCTTTCCAAGTCCCTTCTAGTCAAACAAAGCACTAACGTTTATACTAATTACTGGCTCTTGGAAAAATGGAGAAATGTGTAAGTACAAAAATTGAGTAAAGTAACTGAAGAAAAACTGGCAGTGTGCACTGATTACTTCAGCAACTGTTTGGAGTTGAGGCAAATCACATTTAAATGTGGAATAAGAGACACATGTTTCCATCCACAGAACTGTTCTGCATCAGAATGTGAGTGACAATTTTATTTCTCATGGAGAAGCACAAAGGAATACAGTGTTTCCTATGCACCATTTGGTTTTGGATGGTGGTAAATAGCTCCCCGTAACTAGTGAGAAGTATCCTGTTTTTGAGGAAAGAAATTACTTCTCTCTCTGCTTTAATCAGGAGAGTAATAAAGGAGGAAGAGCATGAGAGAATGTTTGCCCCTCCCTTCTCCCAGCATGCACAACCATCTATGTGGTTGTGGCTGAGGCAGGCAGACTGATAAACTCTTTCAGATGCACCTTTAGATGTTAACTGCATCCTTCCCTGCCTTCTGCTGGGGTGAAACTTCCCATTGGATTTCAGTGGATCAGAATGGGAGCTCCTGGCTCTTCCACCTTGGCTGCCGCTAGGAGGGGTAGCCCTTCAGGTGAAGTGTGAAAGACAGGCACGGAGTATGAAACAAGGAGAAGGTCTGCAAAGGACTGTCCTGAAGAGAGCTGCCTGGAGAAGAGATGGGCATTACTTATCTGGGCAATTCCCCTCCTCTCTGTAAAAATGAAAGAACAAACATTCACGTTTATCCCCCTCAAGAGCCTTTGGAGATACTGGAGGGAAAGGAGAGAAGTCCCGCTGTATTTGGCAGCATCTTTTCTGAGACATTAAAGTTGCAGATCTTATTTTTCTCTCTGGGCTTGCTATTAGTTGCACAAATTCCCTGCGGGTTCAGTGGTAGGATTCCAAGAAGAAATTTGCTTTTATCTGTCAATGGCTATTGTTGATGTTTGGCTTATACAGTCAAAAAACTTTGGTAACGTGTCCCTTCGTGTTTTTCAGAGTTAAGCTGCATGATAACAAGATGAGCACGTACTGTGCTATAGTCTGATTCTCATGTAACATAAGTAAGACAGTGTCAGCCTTTGGCATCTGCAAGTTACAGAGAGTTTTTCAGGCTCATAAAGGAAGAGATAATCAGTGTCAGTTTGCTGCAGATTGTGTGGGAGGACAAGGGAAGAGGAGAAATGAGGGGGAGGCTATCACCAATACAGAAGGGATCCTTTCAGTATCTGAAGTGAAAAGATGAAAGAAAGAACAAAAAAAGTTGAAATGCAGCATTACCACATACTTAAGCCACGTGATGGACAGCACAAGGCATTTGATAGCTGCTGCAATAAATGGACACACAGACATTCTCTGTTGTTGATGTTTGTGCTTCCTCTCCTTGGCTTTGCGCTGAAGAAGCAAATTCATTTTCAAGTGGGCTAGTATGATTAAATCTGCCCCCAGATCCCTGCCTGCGATCCTGACCCTACGGACGCTGCTGAGCCTAGGGCTCAGTAAGAGCAGTGTCCTATGATTTTGACCCTGGGTTAGCTCCTCACAGCAAGAGTGTACACACTCAGTCCTGAATGATAGCTTTGCCCTGCGGAGAAGCCTTCACAACACCTAATTATATACTGGTTTTCCTCTAAGGAAAACAAATACCTGCGCCCAGCAGGATGTGTATCATGGTTGTAGCGAGCGATGGTTTCGTTCATCAGACCCGTCTGGGATTAAAAACTGGAAGAAACCGAAGTGATAACATCTGACAGTGTTCGAGGTTGAGCCTGATGTGCAGAACGGCTTGTGCCTGGTCTGAAAAGACATTTCTGAACAGGGAGTCTGGCTCCCTGCAGCAGGCACTTCTGTGGCGCTCACCTTACTTTCAACTGAGAGGAAACAGGCATCACTCAAATCTGTGCTATAGGAGAGGAAACCATTGCTTCATCAGCTGGTGCCTCGCAGTAAACGCAGTGGCAGTCGCAATAAATCACCAGGTAAGATGTGGGTAGAAATGTGTCAAAGCACACATTCATTAAGCATACAATGCTACCAGTCATTATGCTCCTTAAAGCAATTTAACTACAGTTATTAGCGAGCAGACAGTTTCGCTGGACGAGTTATATTGCCCTGTCAGTAAACACCAGAAACAGACAGCTTGCCTAGAGCTGGGTAAAAAACAGTTACTATCTATGGCTCATTAGTACTGTCTCAATCCCTTCCAGTTTGACTTGTTGTTTCTTGTTCCCCTTCTTTCAGGTAATTGTGCTCTCCTCTGTACTCCTGACACCACATAGTGCTGTTGAGTTGTTATTTGCCCCAGACCGTCTCCAGCCTGACACTCATATCTGATGGAGGAGGCTGTGGAGAAGATGAGTGAGTGCCTTGCCTGGAAACATCAAATCCCTCCTCTGTCACTCTTCTCAACAGCCCTCCAAAAACTGACGTGTCGCTTGCTGCAGTTACAGCTCCAGGTGAAACAGCTGGCTATCTGGCTGCAAGGGAATATCTGCAGCTCATGGGCAGCTCTTCAAAATGGTCCAGTTGTCCGGCAACACATCTCCCCTCCTCAACAACAGCACTGTGCAGTGCTCAATCACTCCCAGCCTCACTCAGCATGGTGAGGGTGAATGTTCGTAATAATTCCCTAGAAAAGGAGCAGCTGAGGACCAAGTGATGCACAGTTTGCACTCACCAAGCAGTACCTTTTTTCCTGATGGTTTTGCTGGGCTTGCAGCTGGTGGGAAATGCTGCTGAGGGAGAGAGGGGCTAGCAAAACCCACCCTCTGTCGTGCTATCTTGCAAAACATGTGCCTTATACAATGTTAACAGCCTCTGCTCTTACTTTGTCCCTCACTCCAGAGAGATCATGGAACACAGCCCCGATTTAGCTGGCACAGCAGCTCCCAGTCTGGTGATGCTCCTTCAGCAGGACTGTCAGAGGCAGGGAAGCAGAGAGCCAGGCTCAGGGGCTGGGTTACATGGCTGCTTCTCTCTCAGCTTTCCATTTCCTGCTCAAGTTTCTCCACCCACAGTCCCAGAAGAAAAGACTGTTTCTGATGGCACACTTCTCTATAGATTTACGCAGGAGGCCATATGGGCTGTGATGGTTTGATGATTACCCCAGAAGAATCCTCCCCTCACATGCATTTAAAAAAGAAAAAGAAAGAAGGAAAAAAAAAGGGCATGATCCCATTTTCAAGAGGCCACAACACAGATTCTTTCTTGAGCTAGGTTTCTGAACAGCATGATTAGAGAACAGCTTTTATTTTTAATTTATGATCATGAAAGAACTGCAATCAAATTCAGTTATGTAATTTTTCTTTATAAAACTTTGCTACAATCTGTGATGAAAGAGCAGCAGCCAGTAGAGATTTTAATTGCATATAGCACTGAGGTTTCTGAATTGCAACAGAAAATGGTGGAGCTCTAAAGCTGCATCCTCTTGCTTCATCCAAGTAATGCTACGACTACAGTTTACACTGAGATGAGAATGTGAAATTGTGACATTCATTCTATCATAGCATTCTTTATTATGCTAAAGGAGTAGATTAAATGGGAAGTAGTTTTTTAAATTTTGTTCAGTAGCTAGCATTAGTTCTCCTAAATGTTTATGATGGTCTTCAGAAAAGGGTGCATTTTGATTTAAGTTCAGTTTTGAGTGGCTGGAAGGAAACAATGGACTGATTATAAAGCATGGACAAAGTCGCCTCTATGGAAGAGAAATTTATAAGAATGACTATAGAATGGAACTTTGTGCTATAAAAAATGAGAAATGCTATGAGATTGCAATATTGAAAGCTCAAGGAATAGTTTGAATAGAACAACTGGAAAGCAAGTCTCTTGGGCTTTCTGTCATTCTGTACTGTTCAATCTTTCTTAGAATATGATTGTTTCGTAAATTCTGTAATCAATAAAGCAATGCTCTTACAATGCCAAACCTGATCTGTCTTCTTTTTTCCTAGTACGCAGAGCTACACATGCCAGAGCTGCATATTCCTGTAACCCCTTTTACTTTTGCATTATTTGATTGCCCCTAGGAATCTAGACCTTCTGTCTTAGGAGGTGTGCTAGAACATTTCCTACACTCCAGTAGGAGCAGAAAGGATGTCTATGTTCCGTGGCCATTGCTGAGCTCAGGTACTCACACCTCTGAGATGCTGCTGCTTTCTTGAGCTGGTGGAGGCTGCCAGTCGTGGTCTGCTCTCCCTCACCTCTCTTTCATCAAATGCTCTCAGGTCTCTGACTTGGCCATCTACAGACCTACTGTACTGAGAAGGCAGGGGGTGATCTTGCAGGCACTGGTGATCTTGCGCTTCCTCTGGGTCAAGTAGCTCATTTGACTGAGACTAGTTTTCCAGGCCCACACACACTTTGGAGGGATCTTCTCAGCCAGTGGCGCCACAGCTGTGGTAATTGATGCTGGAACTCAGCCACCATCTCATACTTAAGTACTTATAGACCAAAAGTACAGTGGAGTCTTTCCAGTGGCCCTAGCGCAATAGTAAACTTATTTGTAGGAAATGGCTGTAGCAGCTACACAGAACCTGTGCTTGGAGAAAAGGTCAAGGGATAAGGGATCTCCTGCCAGTTCCATATGAGTAGAAACAGCACAGAAGAGATTTGCATGGGCAGGTGCAGGACCACATCAAGGGGTGTCTGAGTCCTCTGCCTGCAACACGAAGCAATACTCAGAATGTACAGAGGAGAAAGCACAAAGCCACCCTTGGGAAATTGGTTTTCTTCTTTATTAATAAGTTAAGCACTATTTGGTATAAGCTCAGAGTGGAAAGGCAAGCTCAGTTTTGTTTGCAACTCCAATCCTAAATCACTTGGCTAGTAACTCATGGTCCAAAAGATTATCATCAGCAGGACCCTGTCAGAGTTTCCCTGCATCACTTATTGCATCTGTGTGCTAACCAGGTGAGGCTGTATGGCTGTCAGCCTAGTCCCAGCACAAACATCCTCCTCAGGAAGTCTTTTAGTAAAGCTACTTTAAACATGAAAAGGTAGTTGAAGACTTGCAATTTGATTAAGTCCGTCATTGTGATATAGCTTAAAACATAAATATTCTCTTTTTTTAAAAAAAGAAAGTGGCAGTCACTTAGCATTCATGTACTTCCAGGTTTTGACCTACCTCACACCATTCCTTTCTCACTAGAGAGAAATATCAAAGTATTTTTCACAAGTGGAAATTTTAATTTGAAAGGTCTTTGCTGTATTCAGTTCCTCTCCTAAAAGAATTTCTTAAAAAGAAGTTGTAAAGCAGTTGTGAGAGCTCCCCCCCTGTGGTTTATGCTAATAAACCAACAGCATAGGCAGGAAAGGACGCCTTGGTGTTTCTGCAGTGTATGTTAACTACCTTGACAAAGCTATTACTTTGTCTCAACATTTCACTGGTTGTTACTTCTTGTTCCTTACCCCCAAAGAACACACAAGGAAACACGCAATTCAAAAATTTAATGTTGTACCAGGCAGTAAGAATGAAAAGTCCACTCCCTAGAAGGAGTAGCTGTACACAAAATAAATAAGTTACAGTTTAAACAAAAGCACGACTGGCTTTTTAAAGTGCATGTGTATAAGGCCCTTAGGCTCTGAACTCCATTGGCTCAATATAGAAAAAAAATTAAGTATTTATAAATCTGCCATGTGTTTAAGAATGAAGAGGGTCTAGCTCAGCTCAGAACAAGCCATCAGCTTCATTGCCTGGAGCCAGCCATGCTTCACACCTTTTGTTCTTTTTGTGCCTACTGCACACAGGAGAGAGAGAAAAAGATGTCTTAGAATGGCATCTGTAACAGTCACTCCAACTCCACACGCATTCCTCAGAAACTCCATGTTGGATCATTTAGTCTGGAGAGTACTTTTTTCAGACGGTAAAAGAGTTGTTTGTAATTAGATATGTTTACACCCTGTGGACAATAGCTTTGCATACAAAGAGCCTGGTCAAGTTGTCAGCAATAACATGGCTAGTAAAAAATAAAGGACCATTGTTTACAGTCTTGATGCTCAGTGCTGTCCACTTATTTTACACTTATTTTTACAGAACCATTTGATGTTTGCTTATTTGTTTTGAAATACACAGAAAAAACAGTTCTACTGTGCAATAAAATTAAACAGTTGCATCATGCTGTCCTTCATCCATGTAAGAAAAAACTCAAGTGGTTACTTCTGAACAGGGACCTGCAGTTCAGGGCATTTCCCTGCTCAAGCTGAGTTACAGCAAAAAGGTTGTTCCTGCACAAATGAAAGCCAAATCTGTCCAACTTGGGAAAAGGCAACTTGTTTCATTTACTGAAATGTTCCCTTTCCAAATGAAAATACCTGTACAGCAAGTCACATCCTACAACTATTTTTCAGGAGGTTTTGGGTTTTTTTTTTCCTTTCCTAATCTGATACTGTTCCTTTTTTAAGCAACTGCTTAAAGACTTCTACCATGCAAAAGGCTACTCAAACCATTCTGCTTTCACAATGCCTTGGATTCTACATGTGCCAGTGTTAAACACTCCAGGTTTCAATCTCAAGCTAAACGTTGGGTAGGCCAAGGGCTGTGCTGTCAAACAGAAGTGACAGTCCTCACTTTGGCAGACAAAGCTTGCTTAAACCTCCTCTTCAGATCCTGCATGTTGGGTGATTTTGGCCGTGGAATAAGAGAGGTTCTCCTCCTCTCAGGGGTGCTTGTTAGTTGCTGTTTATTGGCTTCTTTACAGAGGAGATGGAAGGCATTGAAGACGTTGTTATAGTTTTCACTGACAGATACTTCGTAGAAAGTACAGCCCAGCATATTGGCCAGCTGAAGTCCCTGCTGAGGCTCCACCTCTTTGATATGCAAGAGATCAGCTTTGTTTGCCACGATGACAACAGGGACCATGTTCCCTGGATGCAGCTGTCGAACATGATGGTAAAGGTGACTGAGTAGTTCAAAGCTCTTGTAGTCGGTGATGGAGAAGACAATCACCAGGGCATCTGCCCAGCGAATGCATCTGTTCAGCTGCTCATTACAATCCAGACTGTGTTCATGGATCTGAAAAATGAATGGTCTCAAATTAGATAGCTGAAGTAATAAAAGATTAAAGGAACCTGTCTTCAAGAGTCTGTAAAGCCAAATAGCATTTTACAGCTTCAGACATATATTTGGATTTGACATAGTAAGTATGAATTTAATCTGAGCATAGCGAATAAACGCAGATGTTGATTCAGCTGCAAAAAGCTGGAATTTAACACTGGAGTTTGCTATACTCAAATGGAAAATTGACCTGAGTAGTTCTGCATGCAGAGAAAGACTTTGTAGTTCCACAGAATGGGAAATTAACTGGCTAGACAGTAAGTCTGGGGAAGCAAAGATATGAGCTGGAAGCATTTAGACCTGGAGTGTTGCCCAGTTCAAAAAGGCAACAATCCAGCATGGCTCAGGTCTATACATTCAATACTTTAACTTGTGACACACTAATGAGCACAGCCACAGTGTAGCAGACTTCACTTTGTCATACACATTTATGAAGCTTGTTGGTCATGACATTTGTTCTCACATATACCCTATTTCACATATACCATTGGGTTTTTGCCCAGTGTTCCCAATATACAGGAATGAGGCACTTCAGTAATTCAGCCGCTCAAAAGTAATGGGCCTCCAATGAACAAATGATCATTGAAACAGTCTCTCAATACAGCTGGCTTGACTGGTTAAAACACAAGTTACCACCTCTCCCACACAGAACACCAAATTCTGAAATGGACAGCAAAGTATTTTACAGAAAGACCATAACAAGATGCTGCACAGAGGGATGCAAGCACACAAACATTTACAGCTACTCTGGTAAACTGCATGGTTGCATCTAGCTCACCTGAACTCCTGGAGTATCTTGCACTTGGATGGCCAACATCTCTCCATCTACCTGGATGTGTCTGCTGTAGAGATTACCTGACAAGAACACCAACAGGTTCACAAGTACAGTCACCACTCTACAGACAAATGTGGCTTCTGCTGTCCATTAGTTATGTAGGGAAAGTCATATCGCCACTCATGATGCAAGAAACCAGTGTTAGAATCTTTTGGGGTGTTAACGATATTTATGAAGTTACTAGAATCCTGGGATTAAATCATGAATTGACTCATATTGAAGCTAGGCATTAAACAGTAGGCAACTTGGAACTTAATCACCCTTAAAAACTGTCTTAGCTTGAATAATAAAGGTAAGAGTGCAAACTAACCAGCTTTTATTATATAGAAAAGCAGTTTTCTTGTCATTTAGTATTTCCACAATTTAGTGAAGCTGCCTGTTGGCTGGCCTGTAAGATTTTCTGGGTTGGTTGAAATTTTTCCATTTCTTTGGCTTTTTCGAGTAATTTCCTCAACAGAAGGCTGTATATTTTATACCAGCATTAGTTTAGACTCCACATTGTACTCACTGAATGAGGTATATAACATCACCTCTCCATTTTCCCCTTTTAGCTGGCCCTGCCTAGCCCATGTAGTTGCTGGCACTCTTTGCAAAGAACAATACAACAACAGGTTTACAGAATGTTTTCCTGTTTTAGCTAAAAGACTCCTTCAAAAAAGGGGCATTTTCACCACATAAACTGAATTCTGTCACGGACCTGCAGTACAACCCATCTCTAGAGCTGCTGCGACCGCAAACCGCATGTGGCTGTGCCTGGCGTGCCCCTTTCCGAGGGCTGCGAGCAGCCCGGGGAGGGAACCGGCTTCAGGGAGCCGGCAGCCGCGGAACCTTGAGGATCCGGGCCGCTGACAGCACCTGCCGAGAGCCCCCGCAGCCCCGGGGGCAGCGAGCTCTTCCCTTCCCACCCGTGCCTCGGCCCAGCGCTGGGGTTTGCACACTCTCTCAGGGCTCGCACCCCGCGCCCACCAGCCCGGGCACCCTCAGGGGAGGCCCCGCCGGCGGCAAAGCGGCCGGGGCCGCGCCGCCCCCGCCCCGCGGTACCCCCTGCCCGACCTCCATCCCGGCGGGAACAAAGCCGCGCCGCCGCTCGCTTACCTGCGTTCCGCTCGTAGTCGCCGATGAACCGCCGGGTGAGGAACCGCACCACGAGCGCTGCGGGCAGGCACAGACAGGCACCATGAGCCGC
>VYXC01007454.1:111678-132119 GCA_013397175.1 Platysteira castanea | reverse complement strand
CGATGGATCGAGCGTTTCCGAAGATCTCAGCGCCGTCTTCTCCCAAAATCCCGCCAGGCTGACCGAAACGCGCGCCGCGTCCGAAAAGGCTCAGCCACCTGCCTGGTTCCCGGGCTGGCGGGTGCATCGGTCCTGTGGCTGTCAGTCTGGGTTGCACCTGCTGCCCCACACCTCCAGCCACCCACCTTCGCTTGCCTTGCCTTGCCTTGCCTTGCCTTGCCTTGCCTTGCCTTGCCTTGCCTTGCCTTGCCTTGCCTTGCCTTGCCTTGCCTTGCCTTGCCTTGCCTTGCCTTGCCTTGCCTTGCCTTGCCTTGCCTTGCCGTGAGAAATTAGAGCAGACGCTATGAGCCACGCCTGGGGCTGAGCAGTGCTGGGTACGATAGAGGAACTGATCTCCTTGCCAGCCACCAGGCCAGCACCAGAGGTGATGGTGGATTAGCTTTGCAAGTAGTGGGTGTCTTGTAAGGTGACTAAGGTCATAGGGGGGGAAAAATTGTTTCGTAGGTGCAGTTTAAAATAAGTGGATAGGTAAAAGAGATTTATGGGAAGGTATTATAAGTCAAAAGGGGAAAGAGACACAATTAGAGATAAAACAACAAGGCTGAAGGACTCAGCCTTGAGTTGAATACAAAGGAGTTGAATACAAAGAAAAGACTGGATTTCTTTATATCAATGCAGCAGAAATGACCTGGGCATTGTACCTTGAGCAAAGGTACATAGATTCATAGCGTTTCATAGATTATCTGGCTTCTTGGTAACTAAGGTCATTGAAAATAGAAAACCTAAAGGTGAAAGTGAAGAGGATCACTCTCCTAAGAAAGTTTTGTCTTCAAGATGAGGAAATGCAGAAAATAAACAATGTCAGCTAGAAGTAGTTACCTCAACCAGGGAAAAAGAAACAGGGCGGCACAGTCGTGCAGTGAGAAGAGCATGCAGATTGAAGTCTGGCAATATTTAGAAAACCAAGAAGCATTTTGCTTCTAATGCTAATAAAGATGATTGCAGGAAAGATGGATGCAGAAGGAAGATGAGTAATGGGAAGAAACTTGTGGGTAATTACTGCAGTGGGGGAAAACAAACCATCTCGTCCAGTGTGCAAACAGGCTGAGTGTGTGGAGATGAGGGTGAAAGGAGCACAAAGTTTCACTCTAGAACTCGAATCATTCTGGAATATTTGCATTAAAGAAAGGGAGGGAGATAATTTATAATAATCTAGACAAATTTTGAAGGAAAGGATAATTAAAGATATGAGAATAAATGGAATAAAAATTAAGTATGCAATTATATGAGATGTCGCTTCAGCGGGATATCTTTCTCTTTCCCTTTTTCTTCAAGAAATGAAATGTGGTAGGTGTCGTCTATTTGGGATCAATAATAGCTGTTGCTGTCCAGACAGGAAACAGCTGTTGAAGCAGAAGAGCATGTGGATCAGGAGACAATGACAGAGGGGTGTTTTATATGGGAGGTGTCAGACTGAAGGAAAGTGCTCTGTGTGATTCATCAGTGCTCCTGTCATCCCTCATGCTTTCATTGCAATGGTGTCATCAAAAACACAAGCAAGCTAATGAAATCTGCTGTTGACAGAGCTGTGAGTAGTTAGTATATTGGAGAAACTGTGTGTCTCTTAGAACAGGTTTAATGAAAATATAATTAAATTTGGTAACATTAATGACATGCAGAGATTAAATCAAAAACATTTCTTCATTGGCTAGAAGATCAGCACTTGGATAAGAGAGACTGGTTAATCTTGAGATGGGTAGGAGCTGTTTAAAAAGGGGAATGTAAATCCAGCAATGTCAGATAAGTAACTTCAGAGAAGATCTGCAGTACAGTGCGTGATTCTGTCAGCTGGTCAAGAGTAAATCAGTGTTTGTCGTGGTTTAACCCCAGGCAGCAACTAAATGCCACACAGCTGCTTGCTTACTCCCCCCTGCCTGCCTCTCCTGGAAGGAGAATCAGAGAGAAAGTAAAGCTCGTGGCTGAGGTAAGAACAGTTCAAGAGTTGAGACAAAATAAAATATACAGAAGTGGGACTTAGAAAATGGAGGAGCCAAGAAAGTTAAAACTGAAAGCCAATGTCAGCATAAGTGGGTATAAACTCAGTTGGAGTAGCAAAACACCGGAACAGATCTCTAAGAAGAGTGGAAGGAGCAAAATCAAGTCTAATTTCTGTAAAATTGAGCTGGAGGAAATACATGGTGTGATTGACTTCAGTGGCAATGAGATTCAATGATCCCTTCTAGAGGCCTACAGAGAGTACTCTAACATCGTTCCATAAATAAGTATGCTAACACATAGCAATGCATACGGCCATGGTGTCTCCAACACATAAAGGGGTGTGGTAGAAACCACAAAAAGGGGAAGCGGGAAAGGGTGATGAAAATGAGACAACGCCTCAGTAAACTGGTTTTATAGAGGAGATGATTAATAGGAACTAGATGAAAGTGCTAAAGTAACTGGAGAATGGCATCTTCTTCCCCCATCTCAAAATACTAAAAGCAAAACAATCAGCCAGATTGAAAGGTGGAACTTCTGGAAAAGCTGAGATACCAAATATGTTCTTGTAAAATGCATATTTGAGTCACGAAGTCAATTTCTGTAGGAAGGCACTGGAACAAAAACTAAAATTATGTCTGTAATAAAAAGGAGTGTGCATTTATAAATAAGGAGATGCACTTTACAGTACTTTATGCTACCTTAGAATTCATTAGCAGCAGTAAATAATCTTCTCAAATTTTGCACAAATTTCTTAAGTATTATGGACCAGAAAGAGCCCTAATGTGGTGCGGACAGGCTTTCTCATCCATCAGCCCTTTTAATAAAAATTTTCTTATATCATCCTTTCAGGCAGAAATTACTGCTGTCAGAGACAAGGCCCTAGCCCAGATGGTCATGGGTCAGAGCAGTAGGAATACACTTCCACAGTTCAGGAACACATTCCTATGGCTTATTTTATGCTACTGGACAGAGGGTATGTTTGTATATGGTCTGCACTTTTGATAAAGACGCTTCCATCAACAGCCAGGAAATAAACCTTACTTTGTTACCTAGTGCTTTGGTAATTCTAACTCAGTTCCTCAGAGAAACAAGTGCTGTGGACACGGTGTACAGAAACATGGTCAAAAGCTGCTCATTCCAGATGAGTATTTACTTTCCAAAGTGCTGTGAGATCTTCCTGTGGCTTTATAAGAGTAAATACAAGGAAGCTCCCTTTTCGTGGCACATGTTCCATGCTCCCAACATTGAAAGCCAAGTGAACCAGCCCCTGTGAAAAGCTGGAGAAGACTGGAGCTTATCCCTCCTCTGACACAGCCCTGCACCACCTTCCAAGAGCAAAACGAAAGAGGGAGGGAGCAGAGATATTAAAAGGAGGGAAGCAGGAAAACATAAGCAGGAAAACAACTTCTCTCTGTACTGGGAGAGATCTCCTGGCCAGCAAAAGCCAAGCTTACAGAGCAAGATATGATCTTCATTCCAGGGGAGAGAAAGGCAGGAGAGAGGGAATGACATGCTCCGTGCACTCTCACCTACTCACAGGCCCTGTGTGGTTTCTATAGCAGCACAATAGCAGACATTTTTCTCTCTCCACAAGAAAGCCTGAGTAATGTTCTGCAATTATATTAGTCTGCATTTTAATCAGATTTTATCTTCTTTTAAGCTTGCATTTTTTCCCCATTTCCTCTTTATGTAATGCTACCAAACTCTAATCCAAGAAGTGAAAAGCTCAAGGTTTTGTTTTTCATTCAGGGCTGCCCATCTGCTGTCAGTATTTTTTTGTGCTGGTTTGTGCTCCTACGGTACAAGCAGTTGTTCTGCAGAAAGAATGCTGGTTTGATCTGAAAAGTAGGGGGAAAAGCCTCCGTGAAAACATGTCTTGAATTAACACAATCTCTAATACTTCATTCAAAATTGTATATGGGAGAACATAGCAGAATTTTTGTTTGTCATTTTAGGGATGCCTCAGGATCTATATTAAGCCTTCTAAAAACTCTGGCATTAAAGTCACATTACCAGCATCTCTAAATCTCACCTGATGTTACATCAGTCAGTTCATCAAAGGGCTAATGCCCGGGTTGCATTAGGGAAGGTCAGTGACAAGTCCTGCCGTGCCAGGCCAACTGTAGGATGATGCTGACACTGGCAGAGGAGTTCTGGGGCTGGTACAGTTTCTCTCTGTTGCTAAGTAAATGAAGAGCTTCTTTCGTATTCATTCTGCAAGTCTAACCTCTGCAGATCCTTCAAGTTTGTGGAGTCAACACCCAGAAGTTGCATCCCTGAAACTATAGAGGGAAGGCAGCGTTTTGATTACCATCTCCGCAGATTTCAGCTGGTGCCTCTGGGCATGCAGCAACTGGGCAGCTTGTGAGTGCCCCTGGGTGCCCATGTCCTGCCCTGCTCACAGTTTCAGCCAGGATGGCACACACCCTCACTGAACATGGCTTGAGCTGGCCTTGTCCTGGAGTCAAAAGATACTGAAAACTTTGCATTTCTAAAGCAAGAAGGATGTAAATTCAAGTCATACCTACATACTACAACAGAAAGTTATGATGAGTGAATGTGTAGGTTGCAAAGTCAAATGCAGAAAATACAGAGAATGCCAGAAATAAGATTGCCTGGGCAACCTTAACTCATCCTCCCACAGGCATATGCATTTTATTAGAGCCTTAATTGCATAATGTCCTACCATTGCACTGTCTCCTGTCGTACTGGCATTTGCCCATAGGAACAGAGACCCTAAATATACTTGAAGAGCTGCGTGTTATTCTGCATTTCTTTTAAATCCTCAGTTAATCAGCCTGTGCTGCAACACAGGAAGCATTCCCTTTGTACAGGAATTACTAACTCTTTTGTAGGCTTTTCATGATATGTAGCAAAGATGCACGAGAAAAATTCAAATTCCAAGTGAACTAGGCTGCCTAAGCCCAGCATGGACCTGCCACTCCAACTCCTTCCAGTAGCTACCTTATCTTGAAACACCTCAATAGTTTATACACTCAAATACTCTGTGGCAAAGCCCCATAAACACACTGCATTGAAGCAGAGACTGCAGCCCTGAAGTTTCTGAGATGAGCAGTTGAAACTCGGAGGGAGTCCTTCTCTCTCTTTATCTGAATGAACATCGAATCCCTCAGGACACTGGAACAGCTTGGGCAGGAAGACTAAGAGAACCACATCTCAGCCTACATACCAGACCACGTCTCTGAGCCTGCTTGTGTAAATGTCACAGGCTGGGGCCAAGGGCTTCCCTGAAATCAAGGAGAAAAAAGACAACCTGAATATATAGGAAGCAAGCATGGAAGTAGAGCAAGTTAGGCCAATTACCTGGCAGAGAAGGGTGATGGGATGGGTAGGAGCTCCCCAGCAGTACCAGGCTCAGTTCTTCCCACCAATGCTCCAGGTGTAAGTGGTGCAGCAAGGGGCTCTGAGGGCAGTCGTGGGGGGAAATGACAGTTTTACAAAAAGAGAGGAGGAAGGACAGGCTTCCTTAGCCTAGAAAATGGTGCCTGTGAGAGATGATAACCTGCTGTCAGCTCACATGAGAGGGATCATGGGGGAGAGCAGAGCTCCTTAGAGCAAGGAGCAGGTCATCAAAGGGTTTTCCTTATGAGTGGGTTTTGCAGACCTTAAGTGCCTAAAAGAACTAGGTACGCTATTCATCTTGCCTTTCAGTAGGAACTGGATCTACATACCATTTTACAAATGCAATTGCTGCTAACAATTTGCAACAGTTTTTTTTAAAGCCTGAAACTATTGAGACTTCTATAAGGAACCAAGTGATTCAAAATATTTTGTCAATATTCAAACTAGATAAACAATAAAAAGGTAGCAGGCAAAACTGGGAAGTAAATGGTTCCCAGTTGGGAAACACTACTAGCAAGATATATAGATATGCAGACTACGGGAAGTGGGTTATATTCTGCTTCACTCTGTTTCTGTTTCATAAATTTCCATACTCTGTTTTGTTCAAGGCTAAAGACCACTGGTGATGCTTAGTGAAGGATGTGTTTTAAGACATTTAAATGAGCAAGCTTTGCTGTCTACAAGGCAGTCTTAATAGTCTTAAAAACATTTTATTCATCAAAGTTTCAGGATTGTCATTAGCATTCACACAATTACTATGCAGGCAGATGACTACAGATAAGCAGCCAAAAATTGTCAGAGGAATGACATTCATTTTTATTAGCAAAAAAAATGAGACTTTGCAGCTACTGCAACACCCAACATTTTATTAACAATCCATTTTTCAACAGTACACTGTTCAGCTGACTAAATACGCACAAGGATTAAACACAGGAAGCTTAAGAGCAGACTCTGTCATCTATGTTTGTTTTCTATAAATCCTTTGTGATGATGATGAACTGCACCACAACAGAGAAATATGGTTTAGTGTTATTGTATAGATGACTCATATAGCATCTACAGTTTGACAAGAGCACACGTTTTTGGTTTCTTTTTTTTTTTTTCCCTAAATAAAGCAAGTAGTCAGTCCAAAAATAGAAGTAACACTTGGAAGAATGCAGCTCCTGGAGGAATTACAAATTCCATCTACCGAAAACACAGAGGTTGGTATGCTGGGGCATCTCTGCTGAGGATATTGTGTAAAAGCCATTAATTCCTCATCTGGAATGTAAATCTATGCCGTCCAAATGGGATTTAAGTGTTTCAAGGTAGAACTTCAGTTCCTGGCTGGAACCAGATTTAACTGGTTGGGCAATTTTCATGGTCATTTTTGTATTTGCTTTCTTGCTCAGAGCCCAGAGTTATTTGCCCCGTGCTACCTGCGGTGCTGTGGCGTGGTATGGCTGGAATGGGTCCCCAGGCGAGTAAGGAAGTGGGGCCCTGGTCCTGCCAGCTGCCAGCTTTTCTCCTCCTTTCACCCTGCCATGGCCTCCCCCCCAGCCTGCAGGGCAATTGCATGGCTGCTGCAGCACATTCAATTGCACATTTTAAAGTATAATGCCATATTAGTGATAGGAAAAAAGAAAAGCATCAATTACAGATAGAAGGGAAACATTTCCATGTGTTTCTTAAGCTACGACAGAGCACTTTTGCCTTCTGCCCAAAATATTCAGGAACTCTGAGAAGAAATAACCTTGTTTGCCCAGAATAGCCTGGAGATGTGTTTCTGTGGCTGAACTACAACTTACCTTTAATTCAGTCTCACTGCTTTCTCAAAAACAAACAAATGTAAAAAGTCTCAACATATGAATACATTAGTCATGTTTTCTTCTGAATAAATCACAGAAATCTCCACCAAATGAGAAAGAAAAATTCTAGCAGAGAACAGCTTATTTTCTCATTTCTAGTTAGAAGCTGTAGAGGTAAGAGCCTCAGGCAGGCTGTGCCTGGGTACCTCATGCCCTGACGCACCCTAGCTTGGGGTGAGCTTTATCCAGCTGCCTAGGAAGTATTTGTCATTCAAACTAGACTGAACTACAACCTGAGAGGAAGTTTCTTGATCACACTGTCCAAAATAAAACCTGCCACTACTAATTCTTGTTGGACACAGGCTGAAGATGTGAAAGAAAACCTAGGCTTAAACTAGCTCCTCTGAGAAAGGTCTCTCTCCTGGGTGCATGCTGGGGCAGAAAGTTTTTTTGAGAGTATGAGACCCAGAGAACAAACCAGCTGGGTAAAGGCAGAGAGGGATTTCCATCTGAATCTGCTGGTTTAATGGGGGTTTTCCTTAATTTCTCGTTTCTATGGGGTTTTACTATTACAGGATGGCCACAGAAGGGATGCAAATACACCAGACAGGACAAGTGACTTGGACTGATGGCAGCCTTACACATGCCAGCAAGTGACTGGGCTCCTCCAGGGCTCTCAGCAGCAGACAAGCCACCATTTAGGAGGTAGGACTGGGCTTGGTTTTGTTGCTACAAAACATAAAATCTCTGCAGTATAACCTAAACAATCAAGACAGCCAAAGGCTTATCCTCATTTCAGTGTTGCTCCTGATGAGACCTCACAACAACTCTGTGCTCTTTGCATCAGGGACACTTTCCTGTGCTTGGAGCAGGTTGCAGAGCAATGGCTTCAGGGCAGCTTAGCTTGCAGTGGGCTTTGTCTGACCTCAGGACTTCTCTGCCTTCACATATTAACCATCAAAGGGAGCATTGGTGCCACAATCTCCAGAAGTGTCAACCTGAAATACTGCACTTTAAATTTGAGATGAAGACGCATTTAAATGCAAAGTACTACCCTTTATCCCTTTATTTGGGTGTGTAAGAAAACGCCTCACTATATACCACGGTACTACTAATGCAGTATGTGTTTTCCTAAAAGTTTAATTCCACTGTTGGTATAAATAAAGGTTTACATTAATTTTCTTTGCTAATAGAATTACAGACTACAGAATGCATTCCCATAGTCTGAAGTTGAAAAAAAAAGGTATCTAGAAAGTCTGGGAAAATTCATACTTTTTTCACAATTGTGTTTGTAAAATACACTTTTTCTTTTATATTGAAAAGGAATTCTGGCCAAGACTGACTTGTGACTCAAGACATTATTTCAAATCGCTGAAAAGAATACTAAGAGTCAGCATTAAGCTAGCTGTAAAGCAAGCTATATGCTTGCTAAGAGCAAGAGAAAAAAATGTGTAATAAGTCAGGCTTAAGAGCAGTTCCAATTAGAATCAACTACTGGAAAATTGGGCAATGTTGAAATTTGATATGTATTGGTATTTACTGCATTCTAGACAAAGGATCATTGTATCTGCAGGTCTAACTACAAATAGTAATTCTTGCCAGTAGTTACTGTCAACATCTTTCCTGAATTGCCATGGGTGTGAAAGGGAATAGGTTTTGCACAAAAATAATTAGGAGAACCAGTCAAATGAGGTGTTATTCCAGCCATACTATTAGCTATAGATGTAGATAATAGCTGACTCATTGCTTAAAAACCCCCAATCTCTAACGTCTTGACATCCGAAATAGCTGAAACATCACAAACTGATAAGAGGATTTCTAACTGAGAAGTGGAAGTATTCTGCATTAATATCACATATAGCAATGAATAAAACATTAACACGTAAGTAGAATGTTTTTCACTTGTATTTGAACAGTAAGTGCAATCTCAACTGTTTCAAAATATGTATTCTTACAAAATACCAGGAGGCAATGGCACATAAAAAATTCATTCTCTTTTGGTCTATGAATCAGCTATGAAAAAACTGAAGTTGCAGTTCATTCTTCTGTCCTCTCAGCAAGCAGTACAACTACATTATTACTGATCTGGGAGAGATTGTAATGTTGACTCTGAAATAAAAACTCCCCCAAAAAAGGTCAGTGCTCAGTAAAAATACTCCAGGGAAAAACACAGAACAAATGTTACAATAAAGCATAATTTTCTCAAACTCTACTCATACAGTATTTTCTAAACCAATATTTACATTTAATAATGGATGTCCCATTTTCTTTGACTACTATATGTTTTGTAGAAGTGGAAAAATTTGTTCAAAGTTATGATAAAAGATTACATTTACAGAAAGAAACCTTTTTTTCCAAGACTCTCTGCAAGCTGTACAGCAGCTCATCTATGTCAATTTAGCTTACAATTTTTCTTAACACTAGGACAAGCTGTCTTTTAGTTAGCAGAGAAGTACTAAGAAAGGATATTTTATTTGTCATTTATTATCATTTTAAATAAAATGCAGAGGCAAATTATGTGAGTTTTGGTTTATCTTTCAGGCCTGTAGCTCCACTAGCACTTTAAAAATTGCCCAACATATTCTCAGGGAAAAAATCTTTGAATATGATAAAAGAAGCATCCAACAAGTAGAGAATGGAAAACAAATTCTGCAAAGGAACTGAATTGCAGCCAGCACTTGTGATGGGGAAAGAGAAGGACACTACGGACAGGCTGGATATGGAGCCTCATGGCAGTACTCTGGAAAGTGGGGCTGGGGGAAGAATGCATTCACACTATAATATTTTGTAGTCCATAATGCATAGGTTTCTTAAACAGAGCCGTACAGACACAATTTTTGCAGGTAGTTGGTTCAGTCATTATGTCCTTGGCATTCTGTCAGCCACCAAAAGTGACAGCAGTGATGTGCAACAGCGCCCATGGACTGAGAGATGAGCCTGCTGCCAGCCTCACCTCCTGGCTCTGCCAGCAGCTACGGACTCCTGCGATCCAAGCAGCAGAGGGAAACACAAACAGGGTTCATTTGCTTCAGGAAACAGAATAGCTGTTGCCGTGAGCAGAAGTAGGAAACCTTACTCTTTCGCTCAGTTCAGCCCAGCCTCTCTCCATGGCCAGATATGAAGTTTACTGACATCACCAGGGATTCTGGAGCTTGGTGGCCTTGCCTCTGGGTCTCCAGGAGGTGAGTGCCCTCCTAGGCCTGACGTGCCCAAAGTTTTCTTGAGTGCCACCACTGACAACGGTAGGAATCAAAATGTAAAGAGATGGCCAACACCTTGAACAGCAGCGATGATGGGTCTGCCTCTGGTCACACCCCAGGATGAAGCATGTCCCGATCCGCTTGCTCCATCTTCGTGTCACCCAGCCTAACACCGGGCAAAGCCCAACCAAACTCCCATGCCTTTCCTCACCACTGCCTTTGTACCATACAAAGTCACATGCTGGGCCCAGCCCTCACACTTGTCTGTCTTCTCCTACCCTATGCCCTGAGTGGTCTTTTGGTGTCCTGAGCCAAAAGCACGGGCCCTGTATTGGTGGCGTTCCTACAGGCTTTGGTGCCAGGCCCCCTCACACTTGAGAGCTTGCTGGGCAAGAAGCCAGAACTTTCCCTATCCTCCTCCAGTGCTGATAGGACACCCCAGACAGCAGATGGCTGCCATCCCAGTGGTGCCAAAAGGAAGGCAGAGACAGCTCCAGTTTGGGGTTTGCATCTGCTCACAGTCTTCTTACCAGCGGCATGGGCACTAGCACACTGCAGTGGTGCTGTAAATTAGATGAATGGCCTGGGTCTGAGGTCAGGAAGCCCTGTCCCTCACAGCAAGTTAGTCTGTTCACTCTCACAAGGGGTTTTTTTCTGATTTTTTTTGTCCCCTCAAGATCTGTTCACATATTTTCCCCTGGCTAGTTGCCATAAAGATTACGTAAGATACCGCTGGTGGATTGTAGGCAAAACTTGTGGCTTCAAGTGTGGCTTTGTTGGAGGGTGTATGAGGAAACATAAGCATGCATGGGTGTGCAGGGCTGCTGAGGCTCCCAAGGAGAGGCTGCCAGCACGGGCGGTGGGGCTAGATACGGAGTATGTACAACTGATGTTTCATCACGTATTACTGGAGGACACGTACTTCAGGTCTAGAGAATGAAGCTGTTATTACAAGATGAAAATCCATATGCCACAAGGCTTGTTTTTGGCCTTGCTGCAAGGCTCCGCTCTTAGGAGCAGAGCTGTTGTGAAACAGTAAGGGACACGCTCTAATTCACCATGCGATCCAGCAAGAGCTTCCAAACCACAGAGCAGTTGTTTTTCTTATAGTATCCAAATGGCTTTTGTTCACCCACCAGATTCAGCTGACATGTCCTGCCTTGCAGCCCTTTGTGAAGGAAGAGCAGACCCAGATGGCACACGGCACAGTCATAGCTAAGGCGAGCTCCTCCGAGCTCATATACCTCAGCCCACAGAGAAGAAAAACTGCAGGTAGAGAAGTACAGTGTCTTTCAAGGAGACAAATGGAAGCAATATGTGCTGGAACAAGTACTAGAGGGCTATGATTTTGTGGTGCTTGCTTTTTTTTGAGAGAGCCAGAGTAAGATTAGTGTGGCTCTGCAAGAAACCCCAAACAAGACCACTGATACAAGAAACATATGAGATTGTGAATCAGCACCATTGCTCCAGGAGGTTTCTTAGGCCTCCTGCTAGTGCCTTTCTACATACTTGCTTCTTGAAATCCACAGTATTCAATTAGCTTTAACAAGAGGAGACATGCTGTACACAAAAATAATATTAGGGAATAAAAGGTACATGTAGGTTGACTTCCTAATTGCAGAAAACTCAAGACAGCACTTCATTGTTTTCAAGAAAGCGAGGATGGTTCCCCCTCTCCTTTCTTTTCTTCTTCCTTCCCACCCTCTAAGTCTGCTGATAGATATTATGGGGTGTATTAGCTGTGGCCAGAAGAGTGTGCATTTCTAAAACGTGCTCTGCTCTTCATCTAACTATAAAATATGTAGTCAGCCCTCTCCAACTGACGATAAATATTGAAACATTCACCTAGATGTTAGCTGCAATGCTGTATTACTTCCAATTCTGAATTATATCAAAAGCAAGCTGAATTGCCTGGTTTTCCATTTTCCCCATCTCTGGGATGAGGCAGTAATTTTTCACATCACCATCACATGCACAAAGGTGAGTGGATGAAAAGCACTATCAAGGTGTGATACATCCTTAGTAAAATAGTGGCTTGCAAAAATAAATGTGCAGGTGCTTTCAAATTGCAAGTGAGGCCAGTGCTGGCTGAGGATGAAAGTTGGAGAAGCTTTCTGGGGGTGAAGTCCCATGATTCCCTGGGAGGGATTATCTTTTATCTATTTGTCAAGTTGGCAGAGCCACCTACCAACAGCTAAATCAAAGATGAGGCAAAAAGTCTGGAGGCTTTGCTTGCCCTGTTTTCAGTGGTTGTTGTCCTCTCCTGGGGGATGGCCAAGGAAGCTTCAGGAGGACATCCATAGGACTATCTGTGGCCCAGCACAGCTTCACAGGGACTTTGCTATCAGACAGAGTTAGTAGGAAGGATACAAAGCCAGTCCATTCCTTATGTCCAAAGGGTCACATGATGATCTTGGTTTTGCAAACACTGGTGCTGTGAAGTTTTTTAGACCCAGCTTTACTAAGACACTTGGGGATAGTGATGCTCAGAGACACAGGTCAGTTCTCTGAGTGCAGATCTTCAGCTCACTTTTTTCTCTTCAGAGGGCAGAATGATGGAGACTGCCTATGGCTGCCCATAACACACAAGAGGCTGCAGTGCTCATCTAGAAAGCAGAAGACCTACATTCAGTGTTCTTCTCAGCCAGGGATGAGTCAAAGCCATATCTTGCTCCTTTCAGGAGTCTCCGCCAACCTCTAGACTGACTACCTCTATGGAGACTGGGCATTCCCTGCCTCTTTTCTCAAAGCAGAGTGATAGAACAGACAAGAAACAAGATTCAAAGGGCCAGAGAGAGAGAGAAAACACACAAGGAAGTGCCTCTCTGTGTCACCCACTATGGCAACATGCAGCTGAAGGAATAAGGCATTGGCTCCAGAAGAGTTTATATATTTTCAGCCAATGCTTCATAGTACTAAATATTCAGAGAAAAAACCCCAAACAAACAACTAAAAGCTGTACTTGTTATTTAATGAAATACAGAAATTTTCATTGTCATTTATTAACTCTGAATGGTAAAAGGACTTTAGGAGCTGTATACATCCAGTCCAGCTGTGAGAATAATTAACCTGAACAGTCCTTCTCTTGAAAAATAAAAGTTTTCTCTAGCAACAATGTCTGTTGCTAGAATGCCATATCCCGTATGAGCAGAGGCAAACCAATGATTCATTCATACTTCAAGCTGGACAGGTAGGGGCTACTGGACACAAGTCCAAGACAACCTGTATTGTTATAATGAGCCATATGCGCTGTGGCACCTGTCCAGACCTCCCCTGGAGCCCTCTCATGCTAGGTGGAATCGGGGTAGTCCAAAGACACGACTTCACAGACCAGTCCCATGACTATTACAGTCACAAGGTAAGATCTGCGGTGCTGACAGCAGGGGCCCAAAAACTGCCAACTCAGCAGCAATGCAGCCTAGCAGTGACCACTTTGGGGGGGGTGGGTGAATTTGTTAAGGTCATGCGCAAGTGCATGGATTTTGTGGTATTCATTTTCTCCTCCTGCCCCAGCTCTGCTTTTGAGAACAGCAGGGGATAGAGACTGACAGTGATACAGACTTCTGAAATGCTCAGAGCAAGTGAAGGTCAAGTTCAATTATCTTCTCTTTGATAAGCGGGGAGCCAGTAGCCAGGATATGGGGACAGGGCAGCGTGCCTGCATGTGTCTTGAACCCCAGGCTTGCTAATGCTGCCCTGTCTGCCAGAGATATTTGATGCTGCTTCAGCCCATTTTTGGAGGCTGACGCCTTCTGTTCATTATCAGATTTCTTATCAAAAGGCTAGCATTAGGTTTTACTCTTGAATCCATTTTCTGGGTACTTAGGGATGTCATTAAACATTAAATTCACAGGAACCACGATACTTGTGTCTTAAAGTCTGCCTTGTACCTGAAACCTGAGAAATATCATCTTAGAAATAAATGAGTTAAATAAGACAAAAAATACACAGAATAAAAGTTGTTTGTACTTCTTTTCAAAGATCAGTGCATATTCAACATACTAGAATCCTGCACAAAGGTTAAGTTCTATATCAGATCTTTGAACAGAAATAAAAATGCTTTAAAAAGCTGTGTTCAGTGGAAAGGAAGACAGTAAAACTAAAAGTAGGTTTTCCAAGGGCAGGCAACAATAAGGTAGCTTATCTTTTAGAACTAACGTTTTGTTCTCTGAGTTCTACAGGTTAGTGTCTTGCAAATAGAGGCAAAGAAAAGCATGGAATAGTGAAAATCGTTGAAAATCAGAAAATAGTTGCTGAGTTAGACTGATGATGCACGTTTTGAAAATATCTTCAGAAACTTATTCTTAAGCAAAAGCCACAAGACAGGTTAAAAGTCTCAACAACCCCATAATGTCTCAAAACCACATCACAGGAATTAATGTGTTAACTCTGGAAGATGTTGAGATTGAACTTGCAGGGCATGAAGTAGCCACGAAACCCTTTGAGATTACCATCTTTTGGGTTAGACCCATTTTTGGTAGTAATTTCTACTGTGTTTACAAGTTGGTTAATCACTACTAGACAGCTTGAATGCAAAGGAGAACTAGGAGCTGGGGGAACTTGTAAGACAAATTTCTGGCTGACAGGTTTTACAATGAGCAAGCAGGAAGTACACAGAATGAGATCAAACTGCTCAGACTCACTACCTTACTGGCTTGCTGGAATAGGGAGAGGAACAAACACTGGTAAAGATAAGAAATACTTGTAACTTAGCATTAAATTGTTTGGTAGCTTCTCTATCAACTTCAGTGTAATACTGATGTTTTAAAGCGTATGAAGAAAGTCTTTTTAGAGGAATGTGATCCCAAAGCCTCAGAAATTACAGCCACATAAAAAAGAGAGGTAAAATAACATAGCAATACTCTTATTACAAAATACTAGGAGGAAAATTACAGGCAATTTCAGTCCTGTTGTTATTTTCTTTACTGCTTTGAAGGAATGCAGCAGATTACCTGCATTAAAATGGCAGGCTTAGAAAATGGTTCTCTTTTATGGTCTGCTATAGCCTCAAAGGCTTCAATGCCTTTGGAAATGTCCACACAGCAAAATAAAGGACACAAAATAGTGTAGTAATCCTCAACAAGCTTTTATCTTGCTGCTACAGATAACAATAGCATCAAAACCATTGCAGGTAGAAAGGGCTTTTCACACCAGCATGTGTCTGTAACATCTACAGAGACTGCCCCAGGAGAGTTTATAATTGGTTTGCTGGTCTGTGCTCCAGACAGTCCATGTCTGTCCATCATGTTGTGTAGGCATGTTTTCTGTCTTATAGGCAGTAGATGCAAGTGATAACTGTGCCTAATTAACAGAGTTCTCCCTCACCCACTGAAATCTGAACAGGCTACGGACAAAACTGAAGCACATGCAACATTAAATACTATCACAGACTGTTAGCAGGGGAGTTATTTTGCATATCACATCTATGCTAACTATGATACCAAGAGAACAGATCTGTTAGAAAAGATCTGCAAGGATGGAAGCTTTCAGAACACAAAGACCCAAGGTTCCTGGCTGGTACTTTTTATTAGATATTTGGCAGCCTGTGTCTTTACGGATGATTTAAACCGCTTGAGAAATCACTGTAAAGAAGATCAGAAATAATCAGTAAAACTCTTTGTCTTTAGACTGTCTCAAGTCCAGCCTAGCAAATAGTGGCCAGAAGGTCTGGTTAGCATCTACTGCCTATTGCTTAACTTCTTTTAAAACAATCATTTTTAAGACTATTATTTGTGCTGGGGCAGGTGCTGTACAAATAGGGCAAAGCAATAGGGAAGCCTACTGTAAGGGGAGAAATGAAGTTGATGCCACTAATTTAGGCTCACAGGCACCTAGGCAGGCTCTGAACAAGAAAGCAAGGCACAAAATGACACATCAGTAGCACCAGAAGAAGCAGATTTCTGTGTCCATTCTTTGTCAGTCCAGTGGCTGTAACTTACCCGACAATTATACAAGATACAACCCAAGTTTATCATTATCAAAATAACTCATTACAACACTGAATCATTACACTCCTTGCTCCTTCTCACACCGGTAACAGAGTCATCTGTGTGTTAATTCTGTTCAGGATCTATTTTTATACGTGGGTAGTTAGAGCTAGTTGGGAAAAATGGGTTTTACTCCGCTGGAACACAAACCATTTCCATCAAAAATCTAACCTACACACCTTCCTTCCATTTCTGAGACACAGCTTGTTGCAAGAAAAAAAAAATTAAATGCTGAGGGAAATGTTAAACTGACTTCTCACTTTATTTAGCTGAAAATAATCTGTTCAGAAAACAATCTGATCTGCTAGTCAGGCCATGTATGCATTGACTGATGTAAGCAAAACTTCCCATCAAGCTGAGGACCACAAGAGCAAGGAGTCTCTCCTTGCCCCCCTTGTTGCAGCCGTTCGCCATTGCATGTTCAGCCTGCAGTCATCTCAAGGCACAGACACACCAAGCTAGCCCGGACACCAGAGAGGTGCCAACTCAGAACTCGTTTATCTACGAGATAAGATGCATGTCTGTGACTGTGACAGACACACCTTGAAGTCGGGCCTGCGTAAGTCAGTCACTTTTCAGGGATAAAACGTATCTTTACTAATGGCTTTCTATTGATAACCTCACTGGTGTACGTTTTTCTAAAGCAGATAATGAAAAAACACACAAACTTTCCAACTGAGAAATAACCTTATGCTTTCCTGTTCAAATATCTGTAAAAGGGACCCAACAAGGTCACATAGTCCAACCCCACAACCCCCACCCCAGGCAGGAACAACTAAATTTAAACCATCTATCACAGGAACTGCTTATTATACTTTTCTTGTCTGGTCACACATTCTTCTTAAACCAACCTTAACCTTTCTGTTTCAGTTAAAAGAGGATGGATGATATTGTTCTTTCTCAGACTTCCTGCTGTTTCTCTCTTTCAATGTGCTGTTTTTGCTGGATGTTTTTGAAAGTCAAATGCCCTTCCTAGAAATCTGGGCACCTTGTTGTTGGAGCTTAAACTGCTGTCAGAGTTCACTATTGACTAATGTGTGCAGACTAGGATTAATGTCATTTTTGGAAGAAAAGCAAATGTTTGCAGGAAAAGAATGGGAATATATATTATTGAGGGCATTGAGATATGCATTGTGGAGACTGTATGTTTTCTGTTTCTTATCTGATAATTTCCTTGATTTCCTGGAACAGATCCTCAACTTAAATAAACAATTTCCAGTGGGACTGACCCATGTGCATTTATACTAAGCAATAAGAGGTCTCTCAGTCTCAACACACAGTGTACTTGGAGAACCTGAAATGAGAATTCATTATATTTCTCTATGGCTCCAGCAGCACTGTATTTTAAGGTGTCTACCAAGAAAAATATAAACCTGTGGGAAAACACAGATTTGTTTGCAATACAAACTACTGAGAAAACAACAAAGAACCCTTTTTACTTGCAAGATGCTATACTTCAAAGGTATATTTTGGATGCAATGCTATGCTCTGATGGAACACAGGAAAGCACAGACCACAAGAAATTAGCTTTGATACATGATTGTAGCATTAACACAATTATCACATAATTATGTCACTGCCATTCTATGCTGCAAAGGTTGCAGAGTTGTGGAAAGTCCTGGAACAGTAAGGGAATGAATACAAAATAGCCATTTTCTCATATTTCAGGTGATGCAGAAAGAGGTAACAGTCTATCCATTTTCACTGTGCATTTTTTTTGTTTTCATGAGCAGGAAAAAGAAGGAAGTCTGCTGCCTGTTTTCTCCTCATATGTATTAAACTAATTATTCTGCTTTAACAAGGGGAACTTTGTTCTCCTGATTTCCAAGTTTCATTCCAACCCCTGCAGCTAATCATGGCCACGGTTGCTGATAATGAGCAGTAAATTGTTATAGTCCTTAGAGCCTGATAGGTACATTCCAGTCTGCATCATGTAGCCCTGCTGCTCTATACAATATTGTTCACAGATGGTAGCTGTCAAACTCTGTCAACTTCATATACACATTCAGAGAGTTACATCCGCATTCCTGAAATTTATGACTGCACACCCCTCACCTTCTAAGGCCCTTAATTCAATAACATGTCACGTCCCTTCAGTCTCACCCTGCTTTAAAATACTTTCACCCACTTACAGGCCTTCAATTTAGAAAAAAAGCGCCCCAAAACCCGAACCCTACTGAGTTATTACAATGTAAATATTTTAATAGAGTGGGGTGGTGGTTGGGAGGGGGGCAGGGAGAAGCCTATCTGAGTTTAAACAGCTCCATTATTACATTAAGATTGATGATGAGGGGCTAATGGAGCATTTTCTTTAAAAGTTTATTTAACTATGGGGAAAGTGGATGTAGATATGTGTATCTATTGATTGCCACATCACTGAGTCTTTGGTTAACAGTACATAATATAAAGAGATATTTGCCAGGGTTTCATTGTCTAAAGGGCGTTATTTAGACTAATTTTGCCTAAATTTAAACCCCATAAGCAAAATAAAAACAAGTATGAATAATTTCCATTTCATTTTAAATGCACTTCTTTTTACATTAATAAATATTGCATTTTGAGACTGATGTCTGAGGATTCTGTCACCAATAATATGAATGAAAAAGGAGAAATTCCTTTTTTTGCCCAGAATTCATTTGGAATGCCCAAATCAAGTGCTAATTAATAAACAGGCAAATAAAACAAATAAATTGAAAGATACTTCTATTTTTTTCTGCCTAGCAATGCCAAGATATAACTAGTAACTGAGAGAAAACATTGGTTGAATGTACCCCATGTTCTTCATCGAGCTCCTTTAGCCAAGCTTCTGTTGGCTTAGGAAAGGAAATACATGAAAACACCTTTCCAGAGCTTTTGCACTTTTAAACCGGCCTTCTCTCAAATTCATCTCAGATCATCTTCCAGAAAGCACTCAAGTAAAGGAAGCTGCAGTGGTGGTCCCTAAACTGACAGCATCTCAGGGCTAGACACAAATCAACCAGAGCTCTGAGCTGGATCTGTCCTTGCATTTCCCATCTCTGAGCTACTCAAAAAGACAGCAAGTCTTTGAAACTGAGGGAAGTTGGATTTTATTAGGGTGTGCACATGGCAAAGGTCAGAAATGAAAATGATGGGTACATAGCTCACCCTGTTGCACTCTGTCCTGAAGTAAAGGCTTGGGGTTTTTTTAAATTTCACCTTTTCCACAAATGAAGGACACATGAGCATCGCCCTGCTGACACCCATGTGTCACATATGGCAGGAGTGCATCACGCCCTGTGAACAGCACACAGGTTCACCACTAACTCAACAGCTGCACTGGCTGTGTTAGAATTTAAGGTAGTCTCATGCTATGAACAAACTGAATTGAGTTTTCCTCCTACATGTCTTTCAGGCTAAAGTAAGTGAGGTTTTTTCCATGAATAATGCAGTAGGATGTATCTGGTCTTGTAGAAACACTTCAAATACACCCCCACACCCTCAGTAAGAGAACTATGAGTAATCTGATACGGGTTATGTTGAAATTCGGTTGCAATCCTTGTGTTCCATTCCCTCATTACCCTTTCTAAAAGAACCGTAAGACTCTCACCAGCCTCCCTGGTGGGAACTGGTGCCACCATAAATGGCATGTAGCACACATGCTATGTCACATTTATGGCCATCTCCACTGCTGATATCGCTATGAGCCCATTGTTGCACCAGTGATGTATCTGCCACATGAAAGGTTTGTAAGGCTGTAACTTATCCAGAGCTGGATGTTCTGAGGCTGCAGCCACGGTGACCTTGAGACTATGTCACAGTGGGACTCCTTTGTAGGTTCCCCCATGCGAAAGTGCATCCTGCCAATTTCCATTTGGAGACACAGCCTGGGTCAGAGGATGGCTCTTGCAAAATCTTGTAAATAACATTCTGAAAACAATATGCTCAGTTGTCTTCCTTCACCTTGGGTGAAAGAGTAATAATTAAATCACTGCAAAACACATCAAATGGTACTTCAGTACTACTAACAAAGCTAAAAATTGAGGGAGATTTAACTCAGGTTGTGATTTTCAATCTCAAATAAAGTGTGATAGATCAGGGTATCTAGGAATATAAGTAAAACAAAACATGCCCCCCACCTGCCTTCC
>VYXC01007454.1:85383-111656 GCA_013397175.1 Platysteira castanea | reverse complement strand
AAAAAAAGGTAAAAATAGGTAAAAATGCATCCATACCATTAGTAAAACATTAACATGGTGAGCCATGTTTTGGTAATCTTTGATTTCTGAGATTCTAGTCTGATTCCCTTGCTGCCATAACAGGGTAACTTTATCACAGAGAATATAAGTAGACTCAGAACTGCAAAACTACTCAGATATCACAGTAAAAGTGGCTTCAAAAGCTGCTGCATTTTCACAGGTCTAGACTTGAGTCAGGGAAGCATCTATAGTCAGCTATAGGAAAGCTCTTCAAGTCATTGAGAGATGTGGTCTACTCAGTGGTCTGTTGTTTGGAGAGTTGAAGCAGAAGGATATTTGAAAGCTTTTCAGTAAGAGCTTATCTGGTTTTAAGATATTAAAAAGGGAAAAAAGCAATTTATATGCTGTGATTTTATACAGGCTCTTATGCATAGGTTTTTGCCATGACATTACAATGTCTCAGTCTGTTCTGCATATTTTTTAGCACTGCAAGGCATAGAAGAAACGAGCATTACATGCCACACAACCTGCTAACAGAGCCACATCATCCGAAAGCTGTAGAATCAGCCACCCAGGCCCATTCTGGCCCTTACTCTCTTCTGATTCCTTGATAAGAATTCAACTAGAAGTACATGGAATATCTGAGAAAAATAACCTCAAGGATTAATCTGGTCTTCCTTGTAATATCTATCTTGATGAGCCAGTTGTCTAAATGAAGGGAGCTATGGATACCAATTACCCTTTTAGGTGCTGATCTATCACCTGTAACATTTGATGAAGATCCAGGATATAACAGGGAGTGTGAAGAGCAACAGTTAATAAAATAGTGGTTCAGCCCCTCTGAATCCTATTGGCCAAGCTATTGGTACGTATGATTCTATAGTGGCCAGTATTTGGGTAAGAAAAATACTTCTTTCCTCCTATTAATATGTTTTATTTGAATAGCTTACCAAAATGCAGACTGCCTGAGCATAAGGGTGTGCAGCATTCAGCAGAATGTGGCCTGGATCCTAAATGATCATTTAAGTCTTAATGTATGACAAATAATTTAAATCCATACTCAAAAGAAAGTGCTAGGAAAAGTACATGACTTTTGGAAGAATGGTTATAATTGTTACTTACATTTAATAAAGGGAGAACCTATTAATTTAGTCCTATCTATGAGAAGAAGTACAAGTTATAGAGAAAAAATCAGTCCAGTAATTCTAGGATTGCTTGGGCTTAGATTTGCAAACTTCTTCCATTGTTGCAGGATCTGAACCAAGTCCAAATGTTTGAAAGCCACTGAAATTTGTCCTTTTCAAAATACAAATCTAATCTGCTCTAACTGTATGCACTGCTTGTTACAAACAAAAAGTCAGCTTTTTTTCCTGTTTATATATCAGTTACAGCTTAACTGAGGATACAGTGGAGCCACTGTACTGGCAACTTGCTGCTGATCTACACCACATTCCTTCAGGTGCCAATTGGAGCGGCCTTATCAGGGAGCTCTGTGCAGGTGCAGCAGGGAGCATGCTGGTCTGGCAGAAAGCTGGAGAGCATTCTTCTGCTGAAACATCAGGGCCTAATTACGCAGCAGTCATTGGGGAATGCACAGCACAGAGGATTTCTGATCCAAAGTCCACAAATAATAGGAAAAATAATTTTGTAACTTTAACAGAAGCAATTTTGCAATGCATGCTTTTGCCTCAGCTTGAAAATAGATTTAAACAGAAACATTTTTTTGTTGAGTGAGCCTATGTGAAAAATATACAACTGAATCAGTAAGTAACGAAGTCATTTACAGTTGGCTTGTAAATAGTGCCTTAGGTACATGGGGTTTTTTAAATTTTTACGGGTCCATATTACTCTGCTTATTTTCTAAGTGTTCTGTACCTTGAGCAACAGGATTGTGAATTTCCCAGGCTCACCTGGGAGAGAGGAGAGATGATGGTGGATAGCAGGAAGGAGACATGTCAGAGGCACAAAACTAACATTTTGGAGGAAAAATAATTTAACCCAACCTGCTGTTCACATTCCCTTCTCTGCTGCAGACTTGCTGGAGAAGATGTATATGAAGGTGAAGCATTATGTTAAAAGGCCAGGACTGGGCAGAGACAGCTCTGGACAGGGAGATGCACAGGCACAGGAGGGTACTTGCCAGCTAAGGAGAAGCTATACAGAGAATTTGTGAGGAGGTGCAGGAAACTTGTTTCCTTTACATGAACAAGCAGTGTTTTAGATCTGAATTAGTGTAATTATATCAGCAGCAGTTGCCAAAACCACTCCCTCTTCTGGGCAGCGTCCTGGTTTCAGCTGAGATGTAATTCATTTTCTTCTCAGGAGCTGGTACAGGCCTGTGTTTTGAATTCAGTATGAGAATAATGTTGATGACACACCAATGTTTTGTTGCTTAGTACTGCTTACTCCAGTTCAAGGACTTTCTGGTTTCCCATGCTTTGCTAGTGAGGAGGTGGACAAGAAGCCGTGATGGAGCATGTGCAGGACAGGTGACCCAAACTGGCCAAAGGGATATTCTACACCATACAATGTCATGCTCAGTGTGTAATCTGGTAAGTGAGAAGCAATATGCCTTGTTTAATCACGGGTCCTGCTGTAGGAAAGCATCACAGGTGGAAGACAGCTGTATGAGTCCATTATGTCAAGATGTGGAAACTGCTGAAGGACAAGGTAAGTCAGTTTGCAGAGATGAAACCCATCCAGCTGGGTTCAGACATTGCTGGACAAGAAAAAGGGCCAATACTTCACCTCTATACTGATTCACGGATGGTGGCAAATGCCCTGTGGGGGTGGTTGCAGCAATGGAAGCGGAATAACTGGCAGTGAAGATGTAAAGCCATCTGGGCTACTGTATTGTGGCCCAGACGGACAACTTGGTTGTGAAGGTACATCAGATAGATAGATGCTCAGGTACCCAAGGGTCAGCCCACTGAAGAACAACAGAATAACCAACAGGTGGATCAGGTTGCTAAGACTGAATTGGCTCAGGTGGATTTGCACTGGCAACATAACAGTGAATGGTTTCTATCTCAGTGGGTCCATGACACCCCGGGCCATCAAGAGATGCAACATATAGATGCGTTCATGATCAAGGGGTGCACTTAACCAAGGACATTATCTGTGAATGTGAAACATGCACTGCAATTAAGAAAGCCAAGTGATTTTAGTCTGTCTGGTAAGGAGGATGATGGCTGAAATAAACAAATATGGGGAGGCCTGGCAGATTGACTATATCGCACTCCCACAAACCCGCCAAGGCAAGCACCATGGGCTTACAATGGTGGAAGAAGCCACTGGATGGCTAGAAATACATCCCATGTCTCATGCTACTGCTTGGAATACTCTCCTGGGCCTTGAAAGGCAATCCTTAAGGAGACATGTACCACAGAGAGAATTGGCAGACACTGGGACTCATGTCTGAAAGAACTTTACAGACGCTTGGGCCAAAGAGTGTGGCACTGAGTGTGTGTATCACATTCCCTACCATGAACCAGCCACTAGACTGAAGAACCCAATGCACTGTTAAACACTGCACTGAGAGCAGTGGGTGGTGGGACCTTCGAACACTGGGATACAGACTTAGCAGAGGCCACCTCCTCAGTCAACACTAGGGGATCTGCCAGTCAGGGTGGCCCTGCTCAGACAAGACTCTTATGTACTGTAGAAGGGGGTAGAATTCCTGCAGTGCACATTAAAAATATGCTGGGGAAAATGGTATGGGTTATTTCTGCCCTAGGCAAAGGCAAACCTGTCTGTGGGGTTGCTTCTGTCCAAGGACCCGTGTGCACTTGGTGGGTAGTGCGGGAGGATGGAGCAGTCCAGTATGTGCCTTAAGGGGATTTAATTCTGGGCAAGAATGATCAGTGAATTAAAATATATGATGTTAATTGCTGTACAATGTGACATATTATAATTTCCCTGGTGGATTTATGCCCATCACCACACTAGGTGCCTATATCCACCACTCCAGATTTGAGGGTCAGAACCTGACTCCCTTTTGATCATCATGTTGATAAAGAAGGAACTTTAATAAAATTGGACAAGTGCAGCAGTGACAGAATCAGAACTGGCTTCAAGATGCAATAGTCCAAAACCACACACCACAGGCTTTTATGATGGAAGGAGCTCTAGGTCACAAACTAAATAAACTCAACAGACTTCTGTAGACATTGTCCACAGACAAAGGGAGTGACAGTTGCATATCCATCTATTGAAAGACAGGAGAGTTACTGCTGCATTGGAAAGCATGGGACCTGGCATGATATAAATGATATGGAATAAGGGGTGGATACTGTCCTGGTTTCAGCTGGGATAGGGTTTGTTTTCTTCTTAGCAACAGGTACAGGGCTGTGTTTTGGATTCAGTATGAGAATCATGTTAATAACACACTGGTATTTTGGTTGTTACGGAGCAGTGCTTACTCTAAGTTAAGAACTTCCCTGTTTCCCGTTTCTGCCAGTAAGCAGGCGCAGGAGAAGCCAGAGGGAGCATTCCCAGGACATCTGACCTGAACTAGCCAAAGGGATATTCCACAGCACAGAACATCATGCTCAGTATATAAACTGTCAGGAGTTGGCTGGGGGGAAGCTGGCTAGGGGCTGCTGCTCACTGCTCAGAGATGGGCTGGGCATCAGTTATCAAGGCGTGAGAAATTGTACTGTGCATCAGTCGTTTCTTCTGGGGTTCATTCCTCTCTCCCTCTCTCTCTGTTTTTATATTATTACAATAGTTTGTTTCAATTATTAAACTGTTCTTAACCCAAAAAGTTTACTGGAGATGGGGGGAGGTGAATTAGGGGCTGTGTGGTATTCAGTTCCCAGCTGGGGTTAAGCCATGACAGTAAGACAAAGAAACCCTGCTAACAGATTTATGGAATTTGATTAACAGCGAGTACTTCAGAACACACTTTTTTGGCCACCCTGATTTTGATGACATTATTAATATGAGGAAGATTCTAAGAAAAATTAATTGCTCTTTAACAGTCAAATAAGGTGGTCCAGATGTACTCTAGGATATATTACACTGAACCTTTGCTCTGTGATAGAAGGGATTTAGTTACTCAGCACTGTCCTCAAAAAAAAAAAAAAAAAAAAAAAAAAAAAAAAAAAAAAGGTGAAAGATGGAACTTCTTCCTTCCTCTTCATCCCAGTCACCAGATGAGAAAGCTCACACTGTACTAGTTCTGGGAACAAAAGGAATGGTTCTTTTCTCTAGTGCTGACAACCTGATACCATTCACAAGCACTGCCAATTTAAATTAGGAACCTAGAAAAGATACAAGAAGTTTAGGCAGTTAAACTGAATTGGCAGGATTCTTAAAAAGGGCCTCTGGTACCCTGAATTTGTATGCAGCTGTAGAAGCTGCTAAACCACAGCAATTGATCAGCAGGAGAACAAATGAGGGCCAGCCATGTTTCACTCAATAAGAAGTTCATTAAGATTTTTGTCCTCCATCTAGGTGTTCAACAGCAAATGCACTCAAGTGTTATTTTTAAATAGAATCATAATTTGAATATCGCCAAGTCAACAGGATAGTTACCAGAAAGATCACAAACATCCTTAAAAATAGCCCAAATTGACCTATTTTCTAGTAACAAAAGCCCTTGAAGGTATGATTTTATGACACTTTACATGCGGTTATTTTTGTCTCTTGGTGTTTCAGTATCAGCTGAAAATTATCTTATGTGTTACAGTATGGTGGTGGTGAGTTCCCTGCCCTTGTGCTGGAACAAGAAGGAAAGGTCAGTGGAGTTCTTCCTGTTTACTTACTAGATGTTGTATACGTAGAAGAGAGTAAATTAGAGGGTAGGCTAGTGTGAACCCCAGTGGCAAAGGATTATACCGGAATGATTTTGAAACCTCTTCAAAAATTGTTCTGAGAACAAAATGTACCTGTATGCTTGTTCCCAGTACACTGAGAGATTAGATGAGTGCAAAACTGTGCATCAACTGCCTGTCTCAACAAGAAAAGAATCACCAGGTTCTGGCATAAACCTGCAGTCATTCTAAAATGAGATTACTATTACTAGCAACTATTTAGGAAATATCTCAGCTGTCAGGTTTTTTGAGTTACAAAATAAAGGCAAAAAGGAGAAAGTTGATAATTTTTTCTGCAGTGCCGTCTTACCAACTCCACATTACCTCAGTGTTGATTATTAACCTTAGTTGTTTTAACAGTGGATCTGGATCCTACACATGGAGCCTCATGCACACCTTAATGCAACCCTCTGGATAACTTTCTTCCCTTGTTCCCTTGCTTTGTGTAAGTTTGAGATTTTCAAAACGGAAAAAAAATGAAATCTAGATCACAAAAAGTCATTTCATAGTAATTTAGAGTAATTGGGGGGGTCGGTGGGTGGGTGTGTTCCATTTTGTTGATGGTGGTTTTGCAGTGGTTTTGCTTTTCAGTAGTATGGTTCAGCATTTTGTCACTTGTTTTGTTTTAGGTTTTCATTCTTTCAGGCCAACTCGTGATTTAAGTGTTCAAATTTAAAAAGGTGAAGTCTCTACATTATACAAAATATCCTAGATTTGATACACTACCATTTCCCTCACAAGACAAAAAGCCTTTCCGTTACAATTCACTAGGTTTCAAAAGCCTGTGTGTAACATTTCATCCAAATTTTACCATTTCTGGGATTTGGGGAAGCTTTTTTCAAGTTCGTGTGAGTCAGGGTAAACCTGCTATAAACTATCACTGGGGAAAAAGCATCTCTGCTGCCATGTGCAGCAAACCTAACAATTACAGTGCCCTGAATAAATGGGATTCAAGCACATCTTTAAACAAAACCACACTTTTGTCCTTGGGTAGCCAAGGTGTCTGGCTGTGGCACAGAGGCTACAGTGAGGTAATGGATAACGCCAGAAGGAATTAATTTTCTCGGTGCAGTAAAATCAGTTATTTATAGTAGTATAATTATAAGGAGACCTATTTGCTCCTATTTTTTACACACAATTCCAGCTGTGCAAGAGTTGCAAAAGATCAAAATTATCTTTGTGGTAAGATAATTAATACTATGTATCCTGCACTGCTGCTGAATGACCACCACTATAGAGAACCAGGTCCCTTAGGATATATTCAGATTCCATGGCACAAACTCCCCCAAAAAATTAGGTCTAAGTAGATTAATTTGCACACTGCAAGAAAGGTGCAGTTTTATGGTGTTCCCTACAGGTTTGTTTACCATGTTCTTCTCTGCTACCATGACAAGGGCTGATTCCATATAAATTACAGTGGAGTTTTTTCACACTGCATTGATCACATCCCTTTGTAGATTTGCAGCTCCATGGAGAGAACAGAAAATGAACTCCTGAGTGAGGAAACTGTAGTCTTCTCCTGTTCTACAAACATCTGAGAGGATACTGTCACAGGTATACGATTACAGTGAGGCCCCAACCATTTCCATCATGTTCCCTCCTCACTCCCTAACTCCCTTCTGAAGGCATAATACCCCACAGAAGCAGGGCCTGCTGAGACCTACGTTCTTGATGAGTCCTCTGCCTTTGTTCAGACTCATCTTGAATAGCCACCCATTCTGAGTGCAGATCCTTTCCATATGCATGTTTACACTAGCAGACCTGCTCCAAAGAGCTTGGAATCAAAAGCAGAAGGCAAATAGGGTAACCCATCCCACCAGCACGGGGTTCAGTAGAGCAATAGCTGAACAAGGAGCCAAGAGTGTCTGATCTCAAATGCCTCTGTTTCTAGTTAGATAAGCACAGAACCCACACAGCCAATACAACCAATTTTTTTTTTTTAGACTTCAAGATGATTTTGCTGAATTTGCACACTGCTTTTCTAATAAGCAGGGGTGATATTATGCTTTAATTTTTTCAGCTGAATTACAGCAATTACCTAAATGAATAACTCATTGTTGGGACAAGCTGCCAGCAAACAGTTTTGGGGGGAAAAAATTATACCAGATCGAACTTTTTAGAGCAACATTACTGCATTTTAATGTAATATACTTTATCATATAGCTTGTGTTTTAGACATCTTTTTAGTAGATTATGGCTGTGAACAAAGTGTATTTCAGACTCCTAAACTACAAATCTACAGATGCTGATAATGAAAGACTTGTACTGAATATCCCACCTCTTGCTGACATTATAGACCAGAAATGTGAGAGGTGTGTAAAATGTTTCTGGTTTTGCTATATAAACTACTGAACAAGAAGAAAAACCAATTTAGCTTCAATGCAGACTAGACATACTAAGTTTCACAAAATGTCTACATTTTGTTTTATGTTTTGTTCTGTTTTTGCCAAATTTATATCAGCTCTAGATAAGCTTTAAACACCAACTAATTCTCATTTTGACTTAGATTTTGTAAGTCACTTTATATCAACACTCTTTTAGTGGAACAGACCACTAATTTTATGTTGTCACAAACAATATTTAACATCTCTCTAGCAGGCACTTTGATATTTTGCCCTTTAGTTAATGTTTTTAAGAGACTGACAAAATACATTTCCCACACTTAAGAGATACTCAGTTAATAGTGTTTACTGAAGTATTCTAAACCAGAGAAACCAAACCGAACTCTCAAGGTTCCTGAACAGCATGCAAAACACAAACCACTGGATCTTTGCTTTCTCCTTTTGTTTTTTTGGAAGTGTTCACACAACCATATCTACACTTTTCTTCAGTCGAAGCCTAAAAAACTCAAATCAAATTTGTGGTAGCTTTCCAGGTTCAAAGTAAAATTGGAATTAAACACCACTGTATGGGATGGCTATAAACGCTCTTCCACTCATCTCATGATGCTTCCTCAAGTTATCATTTCCTAAGTACATTTGTCTAATAATTTTAACTATATATGCTATCTCCCTTTTAATTACAATTAATCACATATTGTTTAAATAGGATTTTCTTTTACCCCGTGATGCCCCCATGATGACACTCAGGTATGCACACTACACTCTGAGACTGTCCTTGTGTTCTAGATTTAGTCTTCCATACCATTCTCTGGATGAATCTATTTTTTCATAAAAATCTTAATCTCTGTGGACACTTTGATTTACAGGTTGGCACCGTAGTGTGTTACAGACTACAGGTATGACCTGTCAATAATAACTCTACCACTAGAGCTGTATTTTAGGAAACAAAATTCAGTCAAGCTGTTAAGCATTACACAGGACTAGCTCAGGTTCTTAATGAGCTGCATTGTGAGTAACAAAATTTTCTCCAATCAAGCTTCTGCCTTTTAAAATAGTTCATATTTACAAGACTATTTATATTTTCCAATGTATTTGATGGTATGCAGGGCATGAAGTAACACTTCTAGAAAGACAGTCTACAACTACATCTGTGTGTTCTGTATTCTTGCAGTGCCAACAGGGTAATAAAATGCTTTTTCCTATTGGCTTCATGATATAAGTATGGAATTGCATTACAAGAGTTTCTGTGTGGTCAATCCAAATTACCTGGCTGAAGCAAACACAACCTGCCACTTGAAGAGATTAAGGAATACCAAAGATTTTTATTTTAGTAACCAGTAGTGGGATTTTCAAACTATTCACCACAGGCCAATTTTTGCTCTATTGATATCAACAGTAAAACTCTTCAGAAAGACTGGAAAGAATCCAGTTCTGAATACTTCTGAATACTTCTGAAAAACCCTATCCTAAAAATCTTTATTTTAAATTACTTCAAAACATGCAATTTATATAATCTACCACAAGAAATTCTGCCAGAGTGGATCTGAAAGCAGCTGGGGATATAAGAAAACAGATGATCCATATGATAGTCTTACTTGGAACTTTGCAATCTGACAACTGAAAATAATTTACTTGGAAAGAAAAACAACTTCTCTCCACCCCCTTTTCAATACACGAAATATTCAGTTCTAATTTATTTTTCCACGAGAAAATGGCAACAGAATTTTGCACTACTGATTTTTATGCGAGACCCTCTCAAGGAGTCCAACTTGTATTCAAATATCAAGGCAAAAAAAAATATATAAACTCTGGGAAAATCCAACTGAATAAAAACAAAGACATATCACAGTCTATAACTACTGTAATGGTTCTAATTACAAATTGCAAGGCATTTTTTTCTCTCTGTGCTCACACAAACATACAAGACATTCAATAACCTTCTTAGGTAGACTCAGTAATAATACAATTACTCTGAAGAAAACCAAAACCTACTGAAATGGGAATAATTCACAATTGAAGTGCAGAAGTCATAATGGAAGGATGGATCAACTGCATGGAAGAATAAAGATTATAATTCTTAAAGTGAAACATGAAGTTAATGCATGAGAAACTGTATGAGTCAAGTTAGAGATTTGTGACACCCTGCTGAACAAGATTAAAGATGAGTACAGGTTAACAGCATGAGAATTAGTGAGAAGTGGTATAAATAAGCCAATTTTATATAACCCAAGACCTGGGCACCTGGTAGCACACACTGAGCAGGAATGGTGAGGTGAGCTATCGAGGTAAGAAAAAGGCGAGACTGAGGACAGAACCTCAAATCTTCTTGGGCATTAGGTTATGAAAACCTCAGAAAGATAACTAAGGCTTGTAGAGGGGAGGGGTGGCCTGGCTCTCTGCTGAGGTAAACAAGAAGGGTTTAATTGAAATTTGGTGAAACTGACTGAAGATGTGCTCTACATTTGTGTTAGTTCTCTTACAGGTCCTAGTGACCTCCAACTAAGTGTGCATACCTTTTTTTGGAAGATTTAACGCTAGATTCAACCAGCCTTTTCAAATTATAATTGATAGGCCTAAAGCCAGAGAGAGCTGAGAGAGCAGCTCTTCCATCACACTACAGTTTACATGGAATGACATCTTCATTTAATAAGAAAATGCAACAATTTTCTTAAAAACTCCACAACATTAAACAATGGTGGTCCCCTATCTCTATTTTCTTCCTCATAAATCAAGTCCTGTCCAAGGGTCACATGGGAGCTGTTGCTAACTTCATAACAACTGCTGGTTCTGTGTACAGTTCCTGAAGTGACAGCAGCACAATGAGTGTTGTGAACCAGTTTGAGATACATGGTACATTCAGGAGGGTGTATAATATATTCACTATTTTTCTTCACCATTTTATTTCATATCTAAACCCTATATCCAAATATGGAGAGAGAGCTCTCATCTGATAACTGTATCTCCATTCTGTTGTCATAATTCTAGTCAAAAAGGAAGACCATCAGCCCCTCTCTAATAGCATAAATACAAATACTCAAATTCTAAAGGCTTCATGATGAATTCTTGGCATGCTTTCTTTCCCATAGTAATTTCCAAAGAAAATGAGCTAGAAGTTCTAGAAATGAGTTTATAAAACTGTGGACTACACAGTATTTAGTGCATAAGCTAACTTAATTACAGAAGTGTGTGGAAAAAAGGTCATGGTATGTCAAGGCATACTAGCAACTCTAGAAAGCTTGTGCCATCCTTGACCTGAAATCAGTGCTTTCAGTCTGGGTATGTGCAAGTGAACACATTATTTCTGGAAACAGACTGCATCCTTCTCTATGCTCTACTTGGCTTTATTTCCTTCTAGTCAGTTTACCAGTAAAGTATGTTGTGTGTATTTTATGTTTACACTTCAGAGGAACAAAATCCTGAAGCGATGAGCCTAACAGGATCCATTACTAAAATCCTGAGAACATTACAGTTGGCAACCTTTTTGAGTAACTTGCTAAGATTTTTTTTCTGCAGAGCTGCTATCGATTTTCTTTCATTCTCCAAACTGTGTGAGTCTTCAAAGGAGAAAGTCTGAAAAGCACTCTGAATCATGGGCCACGTACCACTCCTGCTTTAGTCTGCAGTATACCACTAAGAAGGAAATAAAATGACCTCACTTGCTACCACATTAAATAAACTAGAGATCTGCATGACCTATTGTCTCCAAACTCAGGCAGTGCTAAAAGCAGGAAGTTCCACCATTTTTCATTCCCTGGTTTTATGCTCTTTCTAGATCTCTGCCTATTTCCAGTTACTCCTGCTCAAACTTTTAATAAAGTATATTTGTTGAAACACATTTATTAGAATGCGTTGTCAATTAAATAACTGTGTCTTACAGTAAACACACACAGGAGGAAATCTCTGAGCTTTATGTCAAAATCCACTGAACAGAAAACGTTCTCTGCAGCAACAAATGTCAGGCCATCTTTACTGAGGCAAGCAAAAGTATTGATGTGTGGGAAAATCCAATGAGACTTGCATCTGAAACCAAAAGAAGAACATTTTAAGAAAATGTGGTTTATATAGATCTGAGATGTAACAACCATAAACAGGATTTTTCTGTCTCATAAACTCTAGTATGGTAAGAAATGTCTGCGTGCATTGATTCAAACCAGAATGCGCGGGATGCATGCGCATTGTTTCTTCGGTTCAAGTGCATTCTGCCTACATTCTCACCCTCTTTGCATGAACTCAAGGATCTTGGATACAACTGTAACTTTATAGGAAAGCATGACAAAAAGTAAGGAAGATGCAGTCAACTAACCATCAACTCAAAAGAATAGCTAGGACAACAAGTAGCCATTATTACTTGAGTACTACCTCCAAGCTTCCCATTGAATATCAGTAAGGATGATTTGTTAAAATAAGGCCGCAAAAAGTCATAAAGCTTATTTTAGCATGAATAAATACCTGCATCCAAACTTCAGATTATCAAAAACAACGCACTACAAACTCCTAAGCAGGAGTCACAAAAGAAAGCTCTGATATTGACAAGCTCCTCAGAACTAAAATTCTTGAGCAGTACCAGACTTTCAAGGTTGTCTCCCAGCAACTCTTGCCAATTCAAAAAAAAAAAAAANAAAAAAAAGGCATTTTTATGTCTTGCCAGACCCTTGCACAGAATATACCACAATGTTGCTTCATGTGTATAGAAAACTGTCCAGGGCTAAGCATATTATTCCATAAGTATATTCTTCAGGGTTTTTTTTTTTTTCATTTCTTTGATCATCAAGTCTCATAAATTGTAACTACTTACTAAAAGGAAGTGAAATAGGAAATACAATGCTTTGTGATTGTCTGTGAGAACAGGAATAAATACATAGATATGTAAATACTCCTCCTTCTGTTTGACAGTCTTCAGTCTTTATGAACAGATTAACTTTCTTGCAGATTTAGTCAAAGAAAACCCAAAGCAGCATTCCTAAATTTGTCATCAGTAGCCAGAATAAAGAGAAGTGTACAGATTAAAAGCTATATTATATCTTTCCCTCTTCTGTTTTCCCAAATCCATCATATAATCCCTGTTGTACAAAGCATATGTATAAAAATGTATAAAATGATTGAGTATGGTTTCATGTCATATAGCCTATAACAAGGCTGTAAAGCCAGCTAGGTAGCCCTTGACAATTCTCAGGCAAACCTGGCTATTTTTCTTCCATTAGTCTTCACTTTTCCAATGAGTAACAGAAGGGAAAACTGCAATGTTATCTCTCCATTTAGAGGATAGCATTCATCAAACAAACCAGGCAGGTTTCCTGGTGAGCTGCACAGCCCCAAGCATTCAGCTCCCCAGGGTGGTGGTCAGGGTGAATGAGCTCATTTACACCAATGAAGTTACCAGGTTTAGACCTACTTCGTACACCTGGACTAATACTAATCCCTTTGTTTTTCTTCACTACTTTAAAGTGATATATCATAAGTGTAGTTAGGTAAGTGATGCCTGAACTAACCTCTTTAGATTCCAAAATGCCTGTAGGTGGAATGGGAACGAGCCAATGTTAACTGGGGAGAGATTTCTTATAAATACTCATGAGAAGTCATAAAATAAAGCACTCTCAAGTGACTTATCATTCCAACCAGTGTTTCTTCAAAATGAGCTTTCAGCATAGACTAATAGCCCCAATTGAATGATAACAAATAGCTAAATGTAAAAAGTTATAAGGCTCATAAATACATGAAATAATTTGATACTTGTTTAATTGAAAATACAATCTCTGCTTTGATTTTGCATTAAATCAGTTCAGTATTTAAAGAACAATGCCTTAAGTTTGCCTAGTTATGTGAAGAACAAGATTGCTGAAACATTAAGTGTTCACCATGGAGCCTCAAGTAACTTCATTTCATTCTTGATCAGGGTTTAGATATACTAAACCCACTAAACTTACTCCATTCATGTTGTGTGAAATCAGAATAGTAGATCATGTCTAGAATGGACTCTCTTTTCATTAGCCTTTCTAACCAGATGTCTCTTAAAAAGCAAACAGCAAAGGCTGGACCTTACATGCAGCATTAGTGGCACGTGGGTATTTTATCAAAATCAACAAATTATGACTTCCCTAACAGAGCAATTTTATTGGGAAGCTTTTACACCATAGTGCCAATATACTGTGTAAGCCACTAATGTGAAAAATTTATCTTCTGCATCAGACAGACTAAAACCTAATCCTTAAGCATGGCTACAGAAGACAGAGGTCTATAGAACTGACAAGACTTAGAAGAAATGATTTATTGTTTCTCACAAGAGGAGCTGGACAGTTCTCAAGTTTAATATCATGAAGAGAAAGCACTTCTGTATACCCTTCAAATTTAGTTTTTACTATTAAAACTCAAGTCCAGAGGAAAAGGAGCAGACAGGTAAGCCTAGAAGGCCACAAGTAGATCACTAAACTCACCTCTTTTAATGTACTTTTAAGCAAAAGTAAAAAGAAACACTTTCTGGCTAGATGAGGGTTAAATCTGATCATATATGTGTAAATATATGCATGTTTGCTCCTAAATCCACACCAACTCACTCTCCCAGTCACCTGTCTAGGCAGTGGCAAGCACCTGACAGCCACTTCCAATTGTATTATATATCCTTGCTTGCACATCCTAGGGGAGCACTGGCTATAATAGGATGCATGAAATTACTTCATATCAAGGCCTACCACTATGAAAAATGTTTTTAATATTAAGACATAAGGTACTGAAAAGCATATACAAGCTTTTAATTGCCCAATAATAATGATATTGCTCTTTAAGGACCTTCCCACTGATAGTGCTTTACATGGAATATTGCAACATTTTCCTTGGTAATTTAAAATAGGCAAGGAATAGGATTCTTGCTACCTTGTTCTTTGCAGTTTGGGACAATCCTTTTGTAGAGAACATGCAAACATATACAGTGTAATGAAATAACATAGGAGCTAGCTGGTTGATTTCAGTGCTTTTGCATTACAAAATACTTCAGAAAACTCAGATACCAAGAATAAAAGACTAAGGGGGTTTTTTCAATGGATTTGTAAATTTAAGATTAAGCTGATCAAGTTCGGACATGGCAAGAGAATGTTTCTGTGTGATAGCACAAAATTGTTTACATCCATGAGACAGTCTTCATACAGGAAGTACCTTAACATAAGAAACCTTCAGAACACAAACTTTTCGTAGCATACTCACATTTTATTTCAATTAATCCACAAACACAGTCATAAATTAGAACAGTTTTTGTTAGGAAACCTGTTTCAACAAATGGTGAGGTGCCTGTTTAAACATGATCATTGAAGACATAATTTTAGCCATTGCTTGTCTCAATTCTATTTCCAAGACAATACTTTAGAGGTGACAACTGGAATCATCTTGTATGAAGTCAAATCAGCCCCTCAGGAAATCATAAACTGATGTTTAATGTCAGTTCAAGTCCCAGCACATGCTGTTTTCATCCCTGTAAAAGAAGTTCTATTTAACTTGCAGTCAGCATCACACACACACACAAAATGTTAACTGCCCTAAGGTTGAGCTACATGAACCTTCCACGTGACACTAACCCTTAGTCAGAGGCATTTCTCAAAACAAATGGCTCTATTTGTACAGGACAGTATTTTCTTTTCCGATATTATTAGTATGGATTCCATTCCAGAGGACCAGCCACATTAGAATAAGCAGATCCAGTAATTATCATAGGCTTTCCTCCGAATTTTTTGCTATTTATTTTTGGCTAAATCTATATAAATTTTCAAGTTACCACACAAGTTTTTCACCAGTCAAGGCTATTTTGTTTTGTTTTCCAGCAAGGAGTAAATTAAACTCCTTTAGGTATAGAAGACAATGCATCCACTATCATTTGATAATCCTTTTCACATTACATAGCTGGAGACCAAACAATTTACAAGAAACTCTTCACTCAAGGCATTTATCACATAGGTGCACAAAGAGATTTGAGAAACCTGAAAAATAGTTACATGAAAGTGATATTAAGATTCAGATATCGTAAAAAGATGACAGTACAAAATCTTCCTACAAGCTATTAACAAAGTTGATTCAGCAGCTTCCTGAAGTTCAGCAGTTTTATGAATGTGTTCCTCCTAAGCACGATCCAAAGAAGAGTTTCAACCTCACCTCTGGGTTTGCGAGAGAACTTTTATACCCCTCTGTATTGGCCATTTAAGACACTACCAGACTTAAGAGGGCAAAGCATAAAAGGGGAGTAGATTTTAGTATATCAAAATGTTTTCTTATTAACTAAGATGATCTAAACTTACCATTTGCTCAAAAGGTATTACAATTTGCTTGAAATTTGTAAATTATCAAAGAGCAAGATTAAAATCCATCAGTAATTATCATTAGACAAGAGCACACTTACCTTCCAGTAGAAGGCATTATTTATTCCTAAGTAGTCCTGAGCATTGCTTCACATTTAGGTGTGATTACCCATGTCTAGAACATTTCATGCATGAGGCTGTGAAGTGAGGCCTCTAAAACAACACACAAAAAAAGGGTAAAATTATAGTAACGTTTAACTACATACCTTCTCAAAGCCATGTTCTACAAAGTTGCTACTATGTTGTTATATATTTTAAAGCACTTCTCCATTAAGTTGCAGAAGCAACAAGAAGCTAATTATCAAATCAAACCCAGAGCAAAAGGATCTGTCAAAAAGGTACGTTTCATTAGCCCAGTCAAACTACATAGAACATATTTTTAACGTCTTTTAAAATATACTTTAAATCAGAAACAAAGGCAAGTTTTTCAAGCCTAAACTGCTTTTAGTGCTGACACTACCGAGGTAAGCTATAAATGTGCAGCTTTGACTGAATCTTTGCCATACAAATTATTGCTACCTTGTGTCTACTTACAGATATATACACCTTGTTACAAATTATACAGCACTCAATACAGAGACATCAAAAGAGACTGTTACAGGTGTACTAGAAAACTGCAGGGAAAGCCCAAGAAATCATTTTTAAATTTGTTTGAACAGTTATAAAGTCCATTTGAGCCCAAGTCCCAAGTGCCTACAGCCTAAACACCACAGGTTATCACTGCAATTTTATTGATGTGGCTTATAAAGAAACTAAATTAATGCAGTGGTTCAGATTTAAGGTCTGTGCAGCTTAATAGCTGCGATTTGAAGAACAGAAGAGTGCAAATGTATGCAGTTATTTTGGCTCAGAGACACAGGGCAGCACCCCCATATGTCCGCTTGTCTTTAAAACGTCTCAGGATTCAAAGCCCTCCACTTCTGAAGCCCGAAGCCTTTTCTTACCAGCCCCAGGCTGTAAGAGGAGTGATGAGCTCGGTGTGCCCGTCACCCATAGGCGTCCAAAGCCGTGAGTGCAGATCGCCAGCGCTTCCCCCTGCCCAGGCCTGCCGCGCTCGGCCTCCTGCCCATCGGGGGCATTTGAAGGACTCGCCGNTGGAGGGAGGAGCCACTTGTGCCTCACGACAGGATGCAGGGCGGAGGGGAGGGCTCCGCACTGGGTTTTAGTGAGGGAGAGCTGCTCTATCCCCCTGTGTTGACTCCCCGGAGCACCGCCAAGCTCCGAGAGGGCAAGATGTGAAGGGAAAGCAACGTAGGTTCCACCCCCGCAACCCTAGAGCCCGTCCGTGCAGACCGCGGGCCGTTCCCCTGAGCGTGGCCGCAGCCGCCTTACCGCACCCACAGCCGGCAGACAGAGAGGGCTAGGGTCCCCTCTCCGGGCCTTAAATACCGCCCCGCGCTCCCGCGAGACCCCACGCGACTCCCGCCGCCGCTGCCTATTGGCGAGGCCAGCGCGCGTGACCCCTTCGTGGGGCGGGGCCGGGCTGCCGAGCCCCGCTGAGGCCGAGGGGCCCAGCAGCTGCTCTGGGGCTGAGGCGCCGCCTGGGTTGCTCAGCCGCCTTCCTCGCGGTCCTCGTTCAGCGGCGGCCCCGTGGGTCAGAGCAAGGCTTTTGTGGGGACATGCTCATCCATTCCTGCCTAGGCCGAGTTCTGGGTGCCCGGAGGTCTTTAACACAGGGAAACAAAAGTGTCTTCGGTGCGAGGTAGCAGCTGTGTAGCGGTTTTGAGGCACTAAATACCGCTGATCTCTGTCTAAACTCCTGTCTAAGCCCTGCTTAGGAGGCTTAGGAGCTGTCTGTGAGGATAGTGAGGTAAGGCCCCGAGCCTTGCTAGTGCCCTGACGTAGAGCACATGCAGCTCTGCTGGGCTGCGCGTCAGGGCTGACACGGTGGCACCAGGCCTGTCCTGCGAGCCAGCGCTCAGCACGTGTGCAGAGCACTGCTGCTGTTCTGCCCCAGATAAAATGTGCTGCCTGACTGGGGATGCTGCTAGGAGGTTTTGGAGTGAGTACGAGCAGATAGGCATGAACAGGGAGTTAGTAATTTGTAGCACAGAGACTTTGTACGTTGCCCAGCAAAGCTGGTAGGTGGGAATCACAACGTAACATAGAATATACTGAGTTGGAAGGGACCCATCAGGAGTCCAACCCTTAGCCCTGCACAGGACACCCCAAGAATCGCACCCTGTGCCTGAGAGCATTGTCCAAACTGAATTGAATGCAAGTCCCTGCTTCTCAAAAAGGTGTGTATATTGCTGATAATTCATAGCTTCCTGTCTCAGTGAGAAACAATATGTCTTGGCTCATGCTGAGTTACTACCAGCACAGCACCTCTAAGTGTGTGGAAAGAAAATGACTTGGCCCACTATCCCTAATCTGAACTCTGCCTTTAAATGACTCTCAGATCTAAACCAATCTGATTCAGCCTGAAACAAATAGTCACATAGTTGCAATCAAGGGATGACTCTAGAAATTGTTTCATACTACTCCTAGTTACCTCTTCTGTCTAATTCTTGATACTCAAAACATTGTTGCAGATTTACCCTGTGGCCGTTAAGTTTATTGTCTGTACACCAAGATTCAAAACCTGTCTCAGGACTCCAGGTAAATCAATCTCTGGAGATAAATTTGTGAGACATGTAGTTTTAAGTTATTTCAAGTGGGCTCCTCTGCAATGACTATAATCTACAGTCAGACACCTAAGTCAGGTCAGTCCTTTCTTGTAGTGTAGTCAAGAAGCTGAAGTGGCATCCAACCTTTACATTTTTACTGCTTGTGCCAGTGGGATTTATGTCAAGTTTGGTTTCTTCTTTTCCGGTATAGAATCTAAACAGGCACTTCTTTTACACAGAAAACCAGCAAACCACAGCAAACCAGTGATCAGTATCCATTCCAGGTGAGCACTTTAGTCATTCACATAATCCTACACCTTTTTCTTGCCCCTCACAAGCTTTCTTCCATTTTACCCATACAAAGTTTGCACTGTGTGTCTTCTCTCTGGCTCCATGAAACTTACTTTTGTGTCTGATAGTGGCACAACTTCAATAGAAGTAATGCAGAGTCTACCTGACCTGTCGGTCCTTTTCCAAATCCTCCCTATAGAATAAAATAACTGTCCTTTAATAAATTACTGCAAGGGTCAGATGTGGATCTGAGCCTCTTTGCTTGCAGGTTAGTTCTCCCATTTCCTGGAAAAATGCTGTAACCACTGAGTGGCTACCTACAAGGCTGCAGGCAGATCTGCTGTTTCCATGTTTGTGGGATGTAACTTTTATCTGAATGAACTTCTCAGCTGGGCACTGAGTCTGCCTACAACCTGGGTACTTTGGGGACTTGTGGGAAAGACCACAATATTTGTGGATCTGGGTACAGGTTAATTTTGTTATGAACAAATTAATATTACAAATCAGTTGCTGTGATACAAGGTTATTAAAGTTTGGGATGGTGCACGGGAGGGGGTGAGTTGGGAGACCATCGCTTGGAGGACGGGGTGACTGGACCTCGGGACTCAGCCAAGGAAGCTTCCAGAATCGCCCACCCGCACCAGGGTACCAAGGACACTCAGGGGGACACACTGCCCGAGAATGATTGGTCGGGAAGGACCCTCGTTATGGACCAATTGGGGGCTGAGAAATGGACCAATGGGGGACCCCCAAAGCGAGTGCGGGGATTGGTGCGTTCCTGATCCCCTTCGAGGGTATAAAGGGGGGCCCTGAGGGGGTCGGGGGGCTGATGGTGGTGGTGCGGTGCAGTGCTGTGGTAGGTAGAGGCAGGTGCGTTCCTTTGTTCGGGTTCCGACTAGCCACGTGGGACTCAGGTTCATCCTGAGCTCCGTGGCAGCTGCTTGTTGTAATAAACCTATTAATATAATTTTTGGGACTTCTGAGTTGTCCATAACAATTTTGAGATTAACCTGGATCACTAACCGGGAGAAATACAAGCCTGGTCATGAGCAGAATTTGTCGGAAGTTCAGTTATCATGGGGGCATTTTGAAATTAGTTAAGTGGCAGCAGGGTGTCTTGGTTATTTGTAGATTAGTGTTGAGCTTTTTAAGGATAAGCTGAACTAACTTGTTCAAATCTTTGAGTATGAGTTGCTTTGTGTGTCAGATGCAAGAATTAAGTCTCAAAGTCACTGATTTGATACTTTTCTCAGAAGAAAGACTCTTGAAGTCCACTTGTTTAACAACATTATGAGTTTATCAAAATTTAAAATTTTCATAAATGTTTCATTTCAATTTTACTGTCTTTCTCCACACTGATATGAAGGAAAAATCAAAGTAAAACCTTGCTGTGACCGTCAGTCTTTGCAGGTGGATTACAGTACTCAGTGGCATTAAATAATTGTCAGGTTTGAAACCTTAGAGTGTAACAGCCTTTTATACGTATATGTATGTAATTTGGTTAAAACTTTGAGATGGTAATGTAATAATGATGTAATTTAATTAATTTATGCACAATATAATAAAATGAAAGGCTATTTTAAATTCATGCTGAAAATAGACTAAATGCTACTTACAACTTATCTGTCCTTTGTGGTTTTTTGTCCTCAGAATGTTTGTGAGTTAAAATTGGAGCCTGTAAAATAGAATAAAAACAATAAATAAAATCTTTGGGAAAGAGGAAGGCCAGCCAGAATCATTATTTCCTTTCCAGAGACAGAAATAGCAATATATTTCTGTTAGAAACTTCAGTTTTCTGTTATTTTTGCTCAGCAAGTCTCTTTTTGTTTGATAAATTACTTCCATGGTTAAAATTTTTGTTATCTCTTTCCAGCCAATATGTATGATTAGAATTTAAAAAGTATTTTTCCTCCTGAAAGCACATTTTGTATAGGTAAGAAAAATGTCAGTAAAGTTTGCTAGGGAGCTCCCTTGTTGACTAATATACCTGGTAAAGAGGCCATTCTTCAAGCTTCTACTTCCTGGTAAGGCAGGAATATTTTTACTTGAGTAGTGAGTGTGGGGAAGGTTACTATTATTTAAACCGATCAAACAATACACTGAAGTTCTCTTATTGTCACTGTTCCAAGCTCTTAACACAGCATATTTGAAACACAATTAAGCAGAGGGAAAAGGGCGCGAGTAAGATATTATGAGATAATCACACCTCTAGGCCATTCTCGACATTGAAGTGACGGCAGAGGCTTTATTAGCCTCTTCATAGAATAGAATTTAATGTCTTTCACTAGAGAATTATTAGACCCCTTATATCTACTCAGTCAGCTTTTGGTACATTGACATCAATGTATTTGCATCTATCTTATTCTGCTGTCTTTTTCAGATCTGATATCTGGCCAAAAAGATGATGTCAGATGCTGTAAATGTGTTTTGTTTTCTTCTGCAAAGTAGCAATTTCTGAGAAAAATGAGGAGATGGTACTCTCTACTTGCCAAATAGTAAAATGCTTATACTAGCAAAAGGTAGGTAAGATTCAGGGGTCAATTTAATGCAGTTTTATTTTCCATGCTTTATCTTTAGGATCCCGACAAGTCATACAGTCACCAAAAAATGAAGTTTTACAGTATTTTGAATCAAGAGAAATAATTTCTCAGATAATTTGAAAACATTGGGTAGGGGTTGCTTTGAAGATGACAGTCTTAAAGAAGAATAGTAATTCCAAAGTTGGGTTGTTTTTTTGGTTTTAGACTCTCCACATTTTCTATGGATTTCCATGAATATTTCGTGGACTACAAGTCACTCACCATTAGAATTTCAGGTGCAGATGGACTGGTTTCCATGGACCTGGTAAGAGCCATATACCACAGATTCAATCCATAGGCTGCAAGCTGGCATTTGGCATTGTACTAAAGCCACCAGTCTGTTCTGAAGTGACGCCAAGCTTCATGGAAAATCCAGATTTCTCATTCTTGTGTCTACACATTTGCCATTTTGTTAAAGACATGTTACTAATTTTTGGTAGAACAGAATTTAATATGAGATACAAAACATATTAAAAAATTGTAAAATTCTAAACCTACATTGTCAGCACTGCAAGTATTTTAGATATCTGAATTCTCTTATAATTCTTATATATTTTCCATCCTTCCAGAAAACCTTAATATTGTTTTAACTGCCTTTTCCATTAAAGTGACCTTTTAATTGGTTGGAAAAATATCCTAAATTTGATCTGTTCCAAACATTTGTTCAACAAAACTGACTGATGATTACCCACATTTGGACCCAACTTTGTTACAAGAAAAACATAAACAAACCCTCTGTGGAATTTTCCAACATTTCAGGAGAGGAAATGTAATATCCTTTTTGTAGCACAGAATAAGCAGATATTCTAGTCTCAGATTTGCTACCAACTTTCCTGTGTAACTTTGAACAAGTCACTAAATTTCTGCTGGCGATTTTCTTGCTTTCTAAAGGAAGCTAATATTAACTTGCCACCCAATAATTTGCCAAGTCTGAGTGAATGCTAGCAAAATATTCTGAAAAAGTCAGATGGAAAATGTTATGGAAGTCCACGCCTCTGCTAGCCAAAGAGGATATTTACAATAAGTCCGTATTTTATGTAGCGAAATAAAAATGTTCAAGTGTAAAACCAGATGAGACCAAGACAGATCTAAAATTAAATGTGGGAGGTATTTTTTGACCTTTCCACAGAAATTATATAAGCACTCAGGTTATAAATAGTCCTTTGTTTTCCTTCTCTTTGTCTAACACTCAGAAGAAACACAGGGTTAGTTGTTTGTTGTAAAGAGATAGGGCAATGCTTTAGAGTGGAAACAAATGTGCACTGTTCTTCATTTATACGGTTCCTATAAAGTTTGTAACTAGCATTTGTTGCATTGCTTAACACTTTTTTATCTTCAAATAGCAACAGAAATAAAATTTCTATTCCTGAAAATGACAACAGCAGAAGAAAACAAAACCTCACAACAGTCCATTTCAAGCATGAAAGTTTCTTTCCTCTTTCCTGTTTTGATGTCTGAAGAGCGAACAAGACAGTGCTAGACTGTGGTCAAACTGACACATAAACACTGTATATTATTCTCTATTTTTATTATTAATCTTCAGAAATGAGACATAAAATGTGTCCTTTAAATGAAAGTACTTATATTAGCTTTAAGGAATATGATACTGAATTCTTCACAGAATCATATGTGTACATATTTACAAATATTTCCTTGAACAACCAAAAAGTGCTTAATTAGTAGCAATTTAATTTCATGTCAAAAAAAGAGAAAAGTTTAATGAACAGAAACAACTGAAAACTTACCCTGAAATCAAGTAATTGGCATTTGAGAGAAACAAAATTATGGAAATACTACTTTTTTTTTTTCTTTTTACGCTTCCTATGATTTCTCCAGGCTTTGTATTATGGAAACAGTGTTATTGACATGAAAATATATGTGAGGCAAATGGCTTTATTAGATACTGCATTTTGTTTCATTTAAATTTTTAATCACCTTTCAAACCCATTCACTTGCTCCATAACTTTTCACTGAGAGCAAGTTATGATTCTCCACAGTAAACTGGAACAAGCAGTCTGCAGAAAAGAATACATGATTAGGCTTCTGCAATAACAGGAATCAGTTTAAAAACCAGGTACACTGCATTACTGTCCAGTCTCTGCAGGCTACTTAGAGATGCACTGGAAACTAATCAGACCTTGATTGCTTCAGCCCTGACATGTCGGCTTAACTCCCATTTTTCTTGGTTATGTCAAGAAAACCTGTCATGTGTAATCCAGTCCTCTCAGTTTAAGTAAATTAAACACTTGGGATCAAATTCACACATAATGTAAGACCATGAACTTAATAGAATTATACCAAAGATTTTTTTTTCTCAGTGATGTTATTTGATGGCTCTTTTGCATAGTGATTTGTGGATTTATGAAGCAGTTTAGTGGCCCTGAGGACTTCATTATGTCCAAAAATCTTTCTCCATCCTGTATTTTGAATATCTGCAATGATTTAATATAACTAATCCAGCTTACTGAGGAAAGAAAGTTCTGTCTCTGTGACAACTCCATTTTTAGTTTCTCTGCTGACACTGTCAACAGCATGCCAACTAATGCCAAATTTGATACCATTTGTATAACGTGGGCACTTGTCCACAATGAGCTGGATTGAGGCCACTTACCTAACAGTATTCTCAGGGCAGGAATTTATCTTTAGATGCTACTGCTGATGCCAGATTTTTACTAGTAATCATAGACCTTCTTTTGAAATAATAATAATAATAAAATACTGACTTCAGAATGTTTCCTGTAAATAGAGCCTGTGGATCCAGCCTCTATAGGCTGAAATGATTTTATTCTAGCATCATGAAATGAAAGGCATAGCCAAGCATGAGTATTCCACACCTCAGGTGCTGTTAGGAGCAGAGGTGTCTGTAATGTTAGTAGTTCTCTCTTTTCATTTGGACGATTTCCTCAGCATAGCCGAGGAACAATAAATGGGCCTTAAGCTCCTGCTGGAAAAAAGTAGTATCTGCTAAGGAATGGGGAATTCTAAGATGAGGGTTGCCCTACCTGAACTCTGTTCTTGCTTCTCTCAGAGATTTGCTATGTGACCTCAAATTAGCTATTTAACAACCTTGTGCCTATTATTCTGTGTAAATTTAATATTCTCACGTTGCTCTACCTTGGAGAAAGGCATGGGCCTCGACTTGTTTGTGTTTGAAGAGAAACTGAGATTATTACATTAACTGTGTTGTATAAATGCCACATGTTGTGAATTTGTGAGTAAGCACTTGCACACGTGGTGTGGACACAGCCCCAAAACAGCATTTGTGAAGATAAATGTTATCTGCATGAATGGCAATACAAAGCACCAACTGTGGGCAGTAATTACATACCGACCTACTGTTCTGGGTTTTGCAAGTGCCTGGGCTCCTGTGTACCTCTAATTAGGTGGGGTGAGCATGTCCCAAAGTACAGTGCCGCCGTCACTGCCACACATCCACGTCCTCCTGCCTACACTCTGCCTTCCTGTCCTTCTGGTACCCTACTGCCTGCTGGTATGGTTTTGTACGCACTGAGGCCGGGTTTCGCAGTCCCGTGGCCATTACAGGCCCGGCGACTAAAGCACCAGGGCCCCTCTCGGAGTGCCCGTCCGGAGGGGCGGCTGGCGCAGCCCCCCCGCGCCCCCTCGGCCCCGCAGCGCATTGGCTGCTGCGGCGGCCGCCCCGCCGGGCCCGCTGGGGTGCCCTGTGCCGGGCACTGCCTCTGACCTTCCCTTCCTTTCCCTTCCCCGGCGCTGTCAGAGCGGATCAGCGGGCGCGGCGCTGCGATGGAGCGGCGAGCGGCGACGGCAGCCGCCAGGAGAGGAGGAAGAGGAGGAGGAGGAGGAAGGGAGAGATTAGCGCGGTGCCGGCTGGCGCAGAGGCGCGGCTGAGCGCTCCAGCGGGAGCCCGGGGCCCTGCGGACCGTGAGAGAGGCAGAGGCGGAAGGAGCGAAGATGCGGCCGCTCTGCCCGCGCTGCTGAAGCTCCCGGTCACTCGCCCAGAGGAGGGAGGCCGGAAAGGTCCGTCCTTCTCGCTGCTCTCCGGGCGCAAAGGGTGCCTGTGCAGTCCCCTCCTCTTGCTTTTATCCCAGCCCCGGAGCAGGAGCCGCCGCCGCCCCCTATCCCTTCCTGCGCTCTTCCCACCATGAGCGGGGCTGTTTTCACCTTATAAAGATGGCGGTGTGGGATCGCTGCAACCTTTAGACTAATGACTGTCAGAAACATCGCCTCCATCTGTAATATGGTGAGTGCTGGCGGGGGGCGGGCGGCACGGCAGCCCCTGCGGGGGCCGGCTGGAGGGCTGCCCCAGGGGCGCAGCCCAACC
>VYXC01007454.1:21291-85241 GCA_013397175.1 Platysteira castanea | reverse complement strand
GCGGGGGAGCCGAGCAGGCTGAGCCGGAAAGTGCCTGGGAAGCAGTTGGCCGGAGGAGAGTGACGATGTCCCGAGGAGTTTTCCTGGAGCAGCCCGGGCGTGGGCCGGGGAGGGACAGAGATGCAGAACCGGTGCGGGGTCTGACCCCGGCCGAGGTGCGTTGCAGATGGAGCCGTGGCCCGGCCTTCCTCCTCTTGCCCATCCTCCTGCCCTAATAATCCTGCGAAAGGACCAAAGTCGGATTCTGAATCCACATTAAATCAGAGACCCTGTTTAACTCTCTCAGGCAGGCACCCTATGGTCTCCTAGGGCCAGGAGCTCCCCAGAAAAGGAGGATGTTTAGATGCCTAATAACACTCTTCTGGATCCTGATGCTAGGTACCTGTTCTAGGAAGTCTTGGCTTTAGAGCTAACAGGGTTTAACTTGCACTGCATGCTGCTCAAGGAGGACTGGTGTTTGTAAAGTTACTCTTGAATCACTTCGCTTTCTCTAAACCAGACTAGACAATTAGGAGGGAATAAGGAGACATTAATATTTTTGTTTGTTATGTTCACTTTGCTACTTTTCTCCCCATGGAACAGTTGAAAGGATGCTTCCTGCATTGTTGGGGTTTAATTTTAATTCTAACAAACTTGGAGCACCTAGTTTGGTTTAGGTTTTTGAAACTTCTTGGTGGGAGGAGGGAAAGCTCAAACTTTGTCAAAGACTTATTAATACAGTGAAGCAGACTTGCCAAAGAAATGGTTGCATGCTGAGTATCCCAATGCAAACAGAAGGGAATTCTATTTCTGTACATTTTGGTTTTTTAGTCTGTATTTTTCACCCTTATTTCCAGGTTCTTCAAGAGCAGTTACACACAGTTGCCAGCTTCCCTCCATGTGGTGCCCCAGCATGCCTTGTGCTGCTGATGCCACACATACCATTCATCTGCCCTGGAGAATGGAGCCTGTCTCTAGGATAAGGCAACAGGCACAGCCCCAGAGGCCTGGCTCCTGCAGGGTCTGGGTGAGGGAGTGCAGATTGCAAGCCTGCTCCCCTTCCATGTGTCCACACTTCCACTTAAGGGGGATTGCTCTTTTGTTGCAAATGAGATGCCTGAGTAGTCCCATTCATAGTTCTGATTTAAACCTCAGTCCTCCCTTTGAAATGCCTGCTCTGAATTGCAGAGAGAATGAGTTGGTTCTCGGGTTAAAAGAATTAATACAAAATTCAGATCCGAGGTATAATAACCTGGGTGCTCACATTTCTTCACCAACAGTAACTGGTTTTCTGAATTTTTCATTGTTCTTAATGGCTTCCGGTCCAGTGGGCCACAAATACTGCAAAGAGAGATTTAGGAAATGGTACAGGACTGAGGAGAAAACCTGGGTGAACTTACCTTCTCTCTGAGGCAGGCTCCAGTTTTTACTGCTGATTAATGGTGGATGTGATGCCTTGCAAACTATATAAAAGAGCACCACATGAAGGGGAGCTGGAGACTCATAGGTGGATGTAAGACCTCAGCATAAAGTACTAGGAACTCTGATTTCTTCATGTGCTTCAGACAGATGCACTTGTATGCAGCACGCTTCTCCCAAAGGCTGAACAGATTCACAGCAGAACTGATGAGGTTGTTGTAATGGTGTACTGCTCAGCTGTCATTGCCCGTACATCCTGCAAGAGTAGCATCTGAGAGATGGAGAGACTGAAGGGAAGAAGGAGAGCCTCAAGCAGAAAAGGCATACAAGGATTCACACTTCAAGGCAATTCTAGCTCATGGTACTGTGACAGAAGGTGCAGTCAATTTAATGATAATGATATTTTAAGGTTACGTATTCCTTGAGGTCTGCGTACTTAGCTTTTAGAGATGCTATGTTGTGTTGGTCACATTTAGTCTTTTCTGGATAATCCACAGGGACTGGAAGTTCTTTAAGGCAAAAACAATGGAGTTTTTAGACAGCTACAGGAATTTGGGGCTGTAAGAAAAATACAAATTCCTCCAAGTGTTGGCAACACTGCATTATGGCTCCTCCAAAAATATGTCCACTCTGATGAGGTGGTGGAGTTGAACTCAGTGGTCTGGAGAAGGAGCTGTGACAGTCTTTCCTGAAGGCTAGAGGTATAAAAGTAAACCTTTTGCCTTTATAAAACCTAAATATTGGCAGTGCTAGTTTGATTTAGGACATCTGTAGGAACCTATGAGATAAGGATGCTGAGATGCTGATTCCCAGACCTTGTTCCCACCCTCTAATACAGTGCTTGAAAAACTGAGCTACTGACAATTTGTGGACTAAGAAATAGCTGCATGGTTCTTAGGTAATATAATATGTTTTTCTATATAATGCTACATAATAGTAGGTTTCTAAGTTTTTTAACCTGGTGGAACTCAATAATTTAAAAAAAGGTGTTCTGGTCTTCTTTTTTTCCCATCCCATTTGAGAGTGTTCACAGAGGGTTTTTGAAGAAAAAGCCCCCAAAATCCAAACAATGATGTCTGGTTGATTTTCAGGGATGGTGGGGGGAGTAGGGGAAGAGAGGTAGAGGTAGCAATTGGTCCTGGAATACTTGTTCCTCCCTGAATGCATCTCTTTAGGTTATGTTTTCAGTGGTAGTCCTTTCTTGACAAAGTTTTTCATGTGTGTTTGTCCAAGTGCTCTCATATCCTGAAGGGAAAAAAAATTACTGAAATTTAGCTGAATTAATTTAGCTCAAGAGAACCTGGCTAGCCAGCATTTTTGGACGTATGCTATTAAGTTAACTGCCTGATGTTTGGTATCTTGGGTTGTAATTTTGATCTCCTAAAGATGGTAGAGATCGTTAGTGTTTTCAGGAGGGATCAAAACAAGTGTAGTGAAGCAAGAAAGACAGGGACAGTATTTTGCCTGCAAAAGATACTTGGTACTATATATTCACTGGATAAGCTCTCACATGCTGAGACAGACACAGTAGGAGCTAGCCAGTAAGAAAAAAATATTTGGCGGGGGAAGTTTCCACTTGGCACATTTACTTGTAGTAAATATTTAAACACACAACTTTCTAGAATTAAAATTCCTCTGTTGTCTTTTACCAGCTTTGTCCCCTAAGTTATAATAATAGCAATAGTACTAGTTATGATTGACTAATTTGAATAGTTGTAGTTATTATTCACTGATTTGCCTAATGAGAACTAAGAACTAAACTTGTTCTGGAGGGGTAGAGGGGATGAAGGCAAGTGTGCCTGAAGGAATCGGTGGGACTCTTACATGGGCATGACGGCCACATGCACTGAAAAGGGAGGCCTAGTCCCTAAGATGTTCAGCTTACCTGCCCTTCAGACACTGTAAAAGCTCATTCACTCTGTCTGCACACCATGTTCACCACTGAGGGACGTGTACCATAGGCAATTGTCATCTTTTGTGTAGGACAGGTACAATAGATGTGAAAAAGCATTAGATCCACTGAAAAGCTCTATATGAGGGAATACCAACAGCCAGAGCCTCATAACCATTGTAGACTGCAGACACCAACTAGGGATGTGATGTAGCTCCTACAATGCTATAATACTCTGGTTATTGTTTCTGTGAAATAACGCAATGACTCAAGTACTAAATGCTGGTTCAAAGACAGGCATGCTGGCATTTCATGCTTACTGAAGTCCTCTGCAGTATGTTTCTCTGTTGATGAGCTTTAGGTACAGCCTTGAGTTCTCAGTTAAGCTCATTCTGTAGCTGTGGCCTAGGGGCATTATTGTTATGTGCAGTGAAGGACATCTAACCATTTCAGAATATATTGACATACATTTATACTGATCTGGCTAACAAGCTCTATGGACCATATTCCTCTCCTTTAGAACTCTGTTGAGAAAAGGTATTAATTCCTCCCTTTCATAATTTTGTAATAGTATTTCAAATAGTCCAATTAGCACTTCATAGCGTTCTGACAATTTAATAAACAGAATACTCTAAGCACATTCAGAGTTGGCTGATACAACATATCACCTGAGATACCTCACATTTACTCCTGGTAGTTGTATAGATATCCTTTGGAAAAAAAGTAGCAGTTCCTTGGATTAATTTTGGGGGTTTTTTGGTGTTTCATGTTACTCTTCTCATAGTCTCATAGTTATGAGTTTCATAAAAATAGCTGGTTTTCTGCATGAAAACGTTCACACAATTCATCAGGATTTGTGTGACTACCTGTGAATTTCAGCTTTCATTTTCAAACAAACGTACAAACAAAGAGTTTCTAACCATCCTGGAAACTGGTTGTAGAGAAAAAACATACAAGCCTAGGAGTCTCTACATTCGGGAAACAAATCAGAATAAATGTTGGATTTTTTTGTGTATTTGTTTCTAATAGCATGATTTTAGAGACTCATTGCAGGATTTGTTTGAATATAGGGCATTGACAGAATGAAGACTCAAACTACAAACAGATTTGGAAAATTCTTGATACAAAAAATATTTACAATTTTAATGCTGCGAAAACAACAAAATCCTGTTTCATACAATAAGAATATTAATCAGTTACAGAATTGGTCACTCTGATTTTCAAGTGAATTTATTCATTTGGACAACCTGCAGTGTATACTTCTTCATGTCTTTTAGTAGAGATAAAGACAAAATAATACATGCCAGACTATAAAATAGTTATCTGAAGACATATTTAAATTGATAAAGGAAAATAAATTTTTACATCTGATAAGATTAGTTAGAGAGTTCAAGCAATGCAGTTTTAGAAGCATAGCCTCAAGAGTGCACAATTTCAGTATGAAATATAAAATATAGAAACAAAAATAGGAAAAGTACGGAGAGTATGAAGTCTAATCATTGTAATAACTTTCTGAAGTAATGAGAAACTTGAGAGTATGGCTGACAAATGGGTACTGGACTAACAGACAGAAAGTGTGCATTCCATCAAAAGATGAACAGAAGTCCACAAAAGATATTTTTAATTGGATAGAGGAGTATAAGCAGAATGAGAAACATCCTAATATATCATTCCCAAACCCTGAGTAATGGCTGGGGCTTGGCTTGCATGAATACCTTTTAATGGCTAAAGTGGTTATTATGTACTTACTAGCTGTTTATAAACTAAGCACAAAAGGACAATTCATGAATACAATATGTGGTTTTCAGTGTTTTTCTTTTAGATGCATGTAGTCTTTGGCTTCATATTGCTGAACTAGAGTAAACCAGTGGTTATGCTAAACACCTCAATAAAGGAACCTCTTAGTTGTAGCTCAGCAAGGCTGAATGAATCTGAATTGTGGAAGAGATGCCATTAAAAGCAGACTGGACCCTGATTAACTGTGTGTGGTGGGCAAGTGCCACACAGGAGGTGAAGTTCTGATGGATTTGAAGAGCCACAGTCTGTGCAGTGTAAGCCGGTCAGAGAAGTAGTCAGCCAGTTCTCTTCTGCTGACCTTCCTTTAGCCTTACAAATTGTCCTTGGTTGGCTTTTTGGTAGATACACTTATATACATTTATGTACATTATATTCTTAACACCACAGTATATCAGTGCTTCTGGGGGAGAAGCATCTCCACTGTCAGGACTCCACTGTAAGCCTGTTCTTGGATATGTTCAGCCTTTGCAGAAAAGACTGTTATGCTGAGGGTTTCAAACCAGCCATTACTGGATGTTGCGTGTTTCAGTTATCTAATTTAATTTTTTGATTTCACAATTAACGGCCTCGTAACAGCTATATCTAAAGTCTCCTAGGACAATAAAGTCTCCAGCTGTCCACTGAATATGATAAACCTGTGTTACTTCTAATGTAGGTCTGCCAAAGTTGGAGATTTCCAATGATAGGAACTACATCACATTTCCTAATGTCATATTGGAATCTACATTACAGTAATTTGAGCTTGGTACTACTGGTCTCTGTGCTGAGACCAGTAACACACTAGTTCCTTTCTTTAACAAACTGTAGATTTGAAAACAGTGTCATGCCCTTTTCTGCCTTATGCAGCCTTTTCTGTCTTATGCAACACAACCCCATTCAACCTTTTTTTATAGCTTACTTCTCTCTAGAGTTGAGTCTTCCATTTTGACTGGCTTCTTTTGGATTCTTTCCAGTTACCTTTATCTTCCTTGAAAGCAGGCACCCAAACCTTGATGTAAGACAAGTTTATCAGGAAAGTTACTTGAAGAACTTTGTAGACTACCACCTGTAAGAATTCATTATGTTGTCAACATTTGTTTTTGTGGTTTTGGGGATTTTTTTTTAACTAACACTGCATACCTCTAGCTTATTCATCTTACACTACACAGAGACTTCAATTTTCTTTCTTTTTTTTCCTAAAACACTACTACCTTAGTCAGCTGTTTCCCATTTTATACGTGGTGATTCTTCTCTTCATGTGCAGAATCTTGCACTTGTCTCAGCTCCTTAGAGAATTTCTCTAAAAGAATAATACTGTCAAAAAATAATGTTTAATTCTAAACCTGTCCTGCAACATAACTGCAGCCCTCATTACTCATCTTGTATGCAGATTTAATGAAGACATTCCTACTTCTGTCTCCAGGTTATCAGAGGATTCCAGATGGTGCAGCTGTGATGAAGTTTAGAAGGTGCCTTGCTTTTAGAATGCTCCGAGGCACCACATATGCACTCTAGGTGGCCTAGACAAAAATGTTATTGAAGAAATTAATAGTCTGTAAGCAAATCTCAGTTTTATTTTGTCTCATGAGGCCATCTTGAGGCTATGTGCTCTGAAGAAGGAAGCTGGCCAAAACCAATGGTTTTGGTACTTCTTTCAGCAAAAGCCTGAGTGCCACTAATCCAAGAACAATAAAGGTGGGGTTACAGGCAGACTTGCAAGAGAATATTGAGTTGCCATTCGGTAAAAACTGTCTAATCCTGGAAAGTTTAAGGGTCAATATTCTTTTTAAATTACTCATGTATATAGACACTGAACTTGCAACACTTCACTAGAATCTCACTTCCAGTACTTGGTGCTTTGTGCTTTGAGAAAACCAAGTTTATTAGCCATGTAAGACTGAGCACCTTAAAGCTTTGTCCAAGATTTTAAGTGGTTCAGGATTTCAGGTCTTGCAATTTTTATCTGTTTCTTGGAAACCACAGAGTAAAGAGCTGAAGTTATTTGTGGTATATGTGATACTTAGATCTGTAAATAGAGATAGTTTAGCATACCCAGCAAGAAAAAATAGGTTAGACCTCTCCTTTCAAGTTCTTATAATTTGCCTTAATGATCAGAGGACTCTTTGGAAAAAATGCACAATAATAATATATTTAGATATATTTTGGTAAATCATCTTTCCTACAAGAACTTGAAAGCACAGTGGTTTTTCAGTCTGTCAAGGTCCTTTTGCTGTTTACTATGATCCCCTATGTGTTTTCATAGGGGATCTTTCTCTATTTTCCTCTCTTTCTTCTTGTGGCAACAAAGACCCAAAGTAGCTTTGCTGGAGGAACAAAAAGCATTTCTTCTCAGAGTGAAGAGAGAGCTAATCCGGTTAAACTCAACCATCTTGTCAGATGTACACTTTAAAAATTACAGAAATGTTTTGGGCTTGGCATTGAATATCTATGAGTTTTCAAGAAGGCTGGTTTGGCTATTTCAGTTACCATATCTCTCTGAAAGTTGAGATTGTTCCCAAGGATAGCCAAAGTCCAGCACTGGGGGCAGGTGATGCATCTATTGAAAGCTGCTGCATGTATGCTGCATGTGGTGCTATTGCTAGCTCCCCTTTTACTCTTGATACTTCGTGTTGCTCCTGGGAGCTAATTTTGGGGTTTTATTCACAGTTGCCTCCTCTCTTCTGAGTTGTCCATCATTACCATTTGTTGGCCAGGAGGTCTTCTCCATCTTTCTTTATCTTCTTTTTTTCCTTCCCTTCCATGTGCTGTGCCTTCCAAAATCCTGAAACTCAGGCTGCCGAGCCCTGAAGCCATTTCTATTTTTACTCTAATTTCTCCTCTACCAGCCCAAACATCACTGTTAGTTTGTCTTAAGCCTTCAGTTTCTTCCTTCAGGAAAGAACTCTCTTTCTATCGTGTTGCTCTCACTTTCCCTGAATACTAAGAAAAAAGAAATCTAGTTATAAATGTTTATGATCCTAAACTGTTTGTCATGGACCAGCCATCTTCCTCCACTGATCTCTTGCTCCTTATAAATTTATTAAATTTCTGTTTTCATTATTCAATTTTTATGTGGTTTTTCCCTTATATTTTTTAGATTTTGTTGTGTGCAAGATATTTCTTCTCATTTCTTATTTTGTATTTGTACAGACATACTTTTCTGTACAAAGAAAAATTTAATTATTTTATGTTTTTCTTACTGTTTCTGTTTATGTAGTCATACCCACTTAATAGGTAGCTAAAAGTCCTGATTTCTTTACTGTATTCATTTACTTTAAATTAAACACATGCATATTTCTAGAAAGTTAGTGCCATTTTTATAGTTCTGTCACAGTACAAAGTTTTGTCTGATTTGCTGTCTTCCGTTGACACTATCCCTCATATTAGCTCTTGTCCATTTCTCATCCTCCATAGAATAATTGTATTTAGATTACTTTGGTACATGTGGTTTAATGAACTAATCTGATGTCTTTTTTTTCCTCTGAAGCTTTTTTACTACATGCTAAAATGTAAAGGAACAGCAGGGGTTTTTTTACTTAATCTGTTTCATGTGATGCAAAGCACAAATTAAACTCTTAGCAACATTATCAGAAATTTCAGCTGAAAAGACAACCGACAGTCTTATCCTTTAGAAGGTCTAGGGCAAAATAACAAGAGGAAAAAATATAGGTCATATGAGCAGAATGTTTTTGGAGCGATGCTGTGGCAGAAATCTTGGCCTGAATTGACCTGTGCTTGGCTATGTCTCCAGCTGTATGTCTTTGCCATTTTATGAGGGCTGAATACCGATTGTTGAATTAAGTGGTAAAACTTCTGAGAAATCAAGGTTCCAACACCACAGAATACATAGTAGGAGTTTCCACATTGACCTAGTTCTCATTCTCATAAGGTCTGGCTACCACAGTCACTTCACTGCATTTCCTTCGCTAGTGTATTCTTTTAAGGAGCCAGTCTCCTCTACTGTCTCTATATGCTGATATGACTTTATTTAATACTCCCGAATCCTACTTCATTGACTTATACAGCCTCTCCTCATTTCAGACTGTAGCTACACTGCTGCTCCTGCTTATTTTTATGAAACTACAGTAGATTCAGCTGTGGTAGGATATTTCTCCTAGCTGAAGCATTTATAAAACCTTAGAGAGTGGTTGCATGAAAATATCTGAGCAGGTTTTCACTGTAGAAGTAACCAAAATGACTTGCTGAGAGTGAGAACAAACATGCTGAAAACCATGTTAAATAGTCATGGCTGACTTCTGCTGTATATTAACCTCAGTAGACTAACATGTTTTCTGTATTTTATATGGTTGATTTAAACTGAATTCTGAACCACCTTTAACACATCTACAATAACACATTTTTTCCAGTTTAAACCTGGATTAGGTGAACAGTTTCTGGTATACTTTGTTAGAAAAAATTCTTTCTTCTGTCCTCATGTCAACTGCTTATTGAGGAGACTTCATATGCAAAACAAGTAATTTATATGCAATGTGACATGGTTTGAGTTTTACTAAGCAGCCTGTCTACATTTTTTTCTCCATATAAGAAATATATCCTTCTTTGAAGCATTAGGTCTCTGTGCTTCTTACCTGTGTTCCTAGACTTCTTTTTCAATGGATTTAACAGTATCTTTTTGGAAACCTCAGAATAAACCAGACCAAAATTGCCTTTGATACAAGAAAGCACAACTCCTAATGAAGTCTCAGCAGGTTATGTCAGTTTACACAAAGATTGAATTTAGCTTCACTGTTTTGTTGGGTTGCTGGCACACACTACTTTATATTTGCAACAGCCAAGGCCTGGTTTTGGAGAGATAAAGCTCCATGATGAGATGTTACTAAGCATGTGTTGTTTTCAACAGCAAATACTTTGGAAGTTTCCATGCAATGTAGAGTTTTTATATGAAGATTGCTTAGTACACATCATGAATTTGTTTGTTTTTCAGTGATAATTTGTTTGATAAATCCTGATTCTTGCTCTTGCTCACAATATTTACAAGAAAATTTAATACGAGAAAGGGTATATCCAACCATCTGGCATCCTCTGAAGTAAGAAACCCTGGCCCTGGAGGAAAGGCAAATGAGTAACATAGGAGCAACTAGTTAGCAGAGCACTTGCATTGTATTTGTCTAACAGAATACACTAACCTGTATTTTATGTAGAGTAGAAGGTTACTTTTAGAGATAGTTTTTTCCATGAACTGTAGAGGGAGAATTTATTTCAGTGTGGAGAATACTTCCTACAAAACTGGAAAAACACCCATTTCATTCTTGCATTAGGAAATTTGATTGTAATGTTAAGAGTGTAATCAAAGAAAACTTTTCTTTGATCTGAATGTTGTACAATGAGTATTAATATGAAGATGTTTTTCCTCAAAAGCTGCATAAATCTTCTGTAGGCATGTTTCTCTTGTATCAGACAAGGTTTTGAGGGTAACTGGCTGTTTGCTTCACTGATAATATTGGATAGGCAAATGTCTATCAGTTTCCTCCCTCTTGGAATATCAGATGCTTCACCGAGTATGTGCATCTTTGGCAAGGCTGACTTTCCCAGCAATGAAACTAATTTTCATATGAGACTTACATTATTATCGCACTGTCATCTCTGTTGAACGGTAGCCAATAATTGCTTTGTATCGATCAATCCTTTTTTCCAAGTTTCTTACCAAGGCTTAGCAGAGTCTGGTGAAAACATATCTCCCTTATGAATCTTTTCATGAAGCCTTGTGCTTGTAAAGTACTTTAGTCTCAAAAGGGATTTTCTGGGAAATAATGGTCTGAGCAATGATCTCTGTGTGTGTGAGAGAAAGAGAGAGAATGGAAAAAGATCTGAGAAGGGGATGTGAAATATGAAATCTTTGGAACTTTTCTGGAACCTGCCAACTTAAAGGAGATGTTTTACTTTCAAGATGTGCAAATTCTCAAAGAGCACCTGTGCCAAGTTTCACACTGCTGATTTTGTTGACTAAATCTTCTTTTAATGAATTGACATGAAATAATAACCTAATTTGGCAAGCAGTGGTGATGGTAGGTGTAGTGAGGAAACAGAAATCAGACCTTGGGGAGAAGATGGAGAAGGGACATGAGAATTCTAAATCTGATTACCAGTTACTTTGAAAATTTTAGCTGACAAAGTCTGAGCAAATGTCTACCTTGACTTCATCAAGGCTTTCAACACTGTCTCTCACAATGTCCTCATAGGCAAATTCAGGAAGTGTGGACTGGATGAGTGGACAGTGAGATGGATTGAGAACTGGCAGATCCCAGAGAGTCTCTATTACTGACATGGGGTCTAGTTGGAGGCCTGACAATAGCGGTGTCCCTGAAGGTTCAGCAGTGGGCCCAGAACTGTTTAACTTATTCATTAATGACTTGGAATAAGGGGCAGATGCCTCCTCAGCAAGTTTGCTCATGACACAAAGGTGGGAGGAGCCAATACCCCAGAGTGCTGTGCAGCCCTTCAGAAGGACCTCAAGAGGCTGGAGAGTTGGGCAGAAATGAGATTCAATGAAGGCAAATGCGGGGTCCTGCAGCTGGGGAGGAGTAACCCCATGCACCAACGAAGGCTGGGGATTGGCCTGCTGGAAAGCAGCTGTACAGAGAAGGACCTCAGAGTCCTGGTGGACAGCAAGCTGTCCGTGAACCAGTGATGTGTCCATGCAGATGAGAAGGCCAAAGGTATCCTAGGCTGCATTAGGAAGGGCATTGCCCACAGGTAGAGGGAGTTGATCCTGCCCCTCTACTCAGCCCTGGTGAGGCCACACCTGGAGTGCTGTGTCCAGCTCTGGGTTCCTCAGGACAAGAGAGACATGGGAGCTCCTGGAACAGGTCCAGTGGAAGGCGATGAAGATGATTAAGGGACTGGAGCATCTCTCTTACAAGGAAAGGCTGAGGGAGCTGGGCCTGTTCAGCCTCAAGAGATAGCTGAGGAGGGAATGCATCAATGTCTATAAGTATCTGAAGTGAGGGTATCAGAACATGGAGCCAAGCTTATAATGTGTATAGGAGTGATGACCTTTCCTTTGGCAGCAATCTACCTTACTTGCTTAGTAATTTAAGCTTATTTAAAAATGGGCATTTTAATATAGCAAAATGACAGATAACTTACCAAATTAGTTATGGCAGCCCAGAGTATTCCTCTGACTGTCCAGNGAGATAAGAAAAAATAAACAACCTGAACACGAACTCGCAGGCATCTCCAATCTTTCTTGGCTCTGGCATGGGACTTTCTAAGATCAAGAAACAGCCATAAAACATCTTAAAACCCTAAAAGCCATAATTAGTGGTTGTACTTACAGACCAGTCATTACCTAAAGAACTTTGCTGCTGGAGTGAAGATACAGCTGAACATAACTTGCCACACCAGGGCAGTGACTAAGAGATCTAACAGTGCTTGGATTTATGTGTTCTTTACATAATGGGACATACAGGACATACATACAGGACAAAATGAGAGGTATATTACACTTGCTTTTAGCATTTGTGATGTTACTAGAACTGGGTGCCAGTCTGAAGCCCAAGTATTGTTACAGGCTGATTATTAAGAGGGATTCAGAGGAGTTTCAGTAATGCTTAAAAAACCTGCCTTCCAACTAGGAACTAGTTTTTAGGGTTGTGCTTAAGACCAACTATCTTTATGAGGCAAGAGAGTAATGGGATCCAGATGTCAGTGTACACAGTAAAAATAAGGGGGAGGTGGGTGTGGGAAGAACCACTGTTGTGACCTGTTCACTTCTAATCAGCCATTACTAGAGGGTCCACGCCAGGACAGCTCCACTGTCCAGATTTGCAAATATTTTTAGTGGCTCGTGAGACTGTTGTGCTTGCCTATTTGTAAGACAGAGTTAGTCTGGCTAATCATGGCTGAAAGGAAATAATTATTTTCTGCCTTGATACTGTCCATAATTTTATTTTAGAATCTTAATATTCCAAATAATTTCTTCCTTTTTAATTTTTTTTTGTTTGGTTTGGTTTTTTGACTTTTTTCCCCCTTTTTTTTTTTGGTAAAGGGCACCAATGCCTCTGCTCTGGAAAAAGACATTGGCCCAGAGCAGTTTCCAATCAATGAACACTACTTTGGATTGGTCAATGTAAGTACCATTTTAATGTTACTTGAAATTTGCTTTGTTCTTTGGTTTTGTTTTGTTCTGTTTTCCTCTCTCCCCTACTCTTATCAATCTTATTCTAACACAGGGTTGTCTTTTTTTTTTAAAGTGCTGCTCACGTTGCATATTTAGGCAAAGTAGGTTGCAAAACTGTATCAGATGTTTGAAGACAGCTTTATACACCCCCAAAGAGAACAGTTTACTGTTCTATGAATATTTCCAGGGATTAGAACATACACTTCAATAAAGTTAAAAGTCTATTTTAGCTGTGAAATGGGAGGGAGGGAGGAAGTGATGAAAATATGTACAAGTTTAGGTACAGCATTCTTCACTGGGGACTCTTAGGAGGAGCGTTTTTATTTGGCCAAGGAGAGAATGAGTGAAAAGAGTGTTTAATCACTTGCTTATTCCAATAGAAATGACACAGATATAGTAGTTTTTTCCATTGAAAACATTAGTCATTCTGCCACTGAGCAGTAAGACAGAGCCCAGGTATGGAAGTAAACTTAATGAAATCCACTACAACAAATATTTCTCTTACAAGTGGAAACCTTTACTTTGTATCCTAGTTAATTTAGAACACCATAGTTTTTTCCATGAAGTGTCATGGTGGGTGTGGAAATTTATTTCTACTGCAGCTACATGGCAAAATGGCTGGTTTGTGACAGTGACAGGAGTCAGAATTTGAATGAACAGCTAGTTTTGTTGTGATGCACAGAGATTAAGCTTGTTTTTAATTTTGCATGGCAGTTTGGGAACACCTGCTACTGTAACTCCGTGCTGCAGGCATTGTATTTTTGCCGGCCATTTCGGGAAAATGTATTATCATACAAGGCCCAACAGAAAAAGAAGGAAAACCTCTTGACTTGCCTGGCAGATCTTTTCCACAGTATTGCTACTCAGAAGAAAAAAGTTGGAGTTATTCCACCAAAGAAGTTCATATCAAGGTTACGAAAAGAGAATGGTAAGTGTAAAACTGAAATCCTATAAGGTATTCATGCATTGATCAAAAAAGTATAAATAAATATTGAGCAATGTGATCATGTTAATCAGAAATACAGGTTAGATTTGTAAATTGCTTTTAGTACTTTGTGGCATGTATTATTATTTTAGCATCTGTGTACACAATATTATGCTTGAAATAGCCACACCAGATTTCAAATGCTCCCAGAGGTTTGTGAATTAATGATATTTTCACAGCATGGTGGGGCAGACCTTACTGTAGAGTGACCTAGGGCTGGGAATTGGGTGACACTGCTGTAATTTTTAAATCCTTTTTTGTGGAGTATGGCAGAAATATTGAGGGCAGCTAGCAGTATAGAAACTGTGTGACCTTGGAAGGCTACAGGCACCACCAGCTCCAGAACACCCTGCAGGATAAGGAACCAGGTATGTGTGGGGTGGTCAATTGACTACACATCAGCTGGTGCTCTGGTTCTTGGAAGTGGTGCACACAGTCTTACTTTGTGAAGCATCAGACCCCTTTTGACCACTAAGTTGTCAACAACATATACCTAATCTTGTAGCAGTTCTATCTAAGGGATATGAGGAACATCTTGACATAGAGAAGCCTCTCACAGCTCCATTTTGGTCTGGGTTCATATCAGTGTGGGTGGTATGCTTAGAAACAGAGAGGCTTTGAATGAAGAGACGAAGTATGAGTCAAACACCTGGAAGAAATTGCTTCCTGGTGACAGCATATAAATGGGAAGAGTGTTCATTTCAGAGCAGATGTTTGAAATTGTGAAAAAGTTAACTCTGAGTCATCTAGTGATAAATGCCCCCACACTGTTGGGGATCACTTGTAAAGACTGGGTCTTATGTTTTCAGCTTTTTAAAATTAGGGCCAGACTTAGTGTGTATTACCCTGCTTATATGTCCGGGCTAGACACTACAAAGCCAAAGGTTCTGTACCATATTTTCTGAGGAAATCCATGTGAACTTTTTCAGGAGCAAGGGGATAAAAATACACATTTCTGGGAACACAGATTCTTTTTTCTTTGATATGGTGGGCAAGTTAAACCTTTACTGGAGGAGTCTGTACTAAATCACCACTGGGGTATTTTCCCTTCTTCCTGCAAGCATTTTGTATGGAACAGGACAAGTCTCTTCTCATCAGACTTGTGTGTGAAAAATGAGCTTTCTCAGATGGTGTTATTGTTACTACTTGAGGTGAGTAAACCTTGACTAGCTGCCAGGTGCCCACCAAGCTTGTCTCTCACTCCTTGTCTCAGCAGGGGAGGGGGAGAAGATAAGAGGAAAAAGCCTCATGAGCTGATGAGATCAAAGCAGTTTAAAAAAAAAAAAAAAAAAAAAGAAAAGCAAAGATTACATGCAGAAACAAAGGGAAACCATAGGAGGCTTATTCTCTACCTCCTATCAGCAGATGATTTTCAGCTACTCCCTGGAAAGTAGGGCCTTGGCATGTGTAGGAGTTTGTTTGGAAGAGATATATCTTAATAATGAAAACCTGCCCATCTTTCTCTTAGATTTTAGTGATGAACATGAGGTCACATGGCATAGAATATGACCTTGGCCAGTTTAGGTCAGCTGCCTTAGCTATGTCCCCTTCCCAACCCCTTTCGCACCCAGCCTACCAGCCTTTGGGCAGGATAAGGGTTGGAGGGACAGCCTTGATGCCATGTGAATGCTGCTCAGCATCAGCTGAAGCTGGTACATCAACACCTTTAGTGCCACATCTACAAAGCACAGCATGCTGTGGGCTACTGAGAGGAAAGGTAACTCCATCCTGGACACAGTACACAAGTGTGTGTCAGCATCCAATGCCTTTGCTTTTCCCAGCTGTGTCGTTTCCTGTCAAAACTCTGTGATGTTCCTAAGTATCTGAGGGACTTGGAATGTGTGGATGGAAGTCAGTGCTGACTAAAGTTAGGCAGTAAGTATCTCGTGTAAGGAAATAATTTAGGATAAGTCACATTCTTGCTTTCTTCATTGACTGTAATGGGAGCCTACACAACCAGCTCCAATGAGTGTAACTTTCTAGACAGCTAAAGTTAGGCAAGATGAAGCTTTCCCCCCAGGTTGCTTCACTGAAGCCAGGGTGACTGGCTGCAAAACTGTTCTTTGGCATGATTCTAAATACTTTGCTGAGCAAGGGCCAGTACAAGTATTTGGGGAAAAAAAATTCTTTCTTGGAGGAAAGGATATTCAAAGCTGTACAAATCTTGACTCTCTCCTTCACAGATCTCTTTGACAACTACATGCAGCAGGATGCACATGAGTTTTTAAATTACCTGCTCAACACCATTGCAGACATTTTGCAGGAGGAGAAGAAACAGGAAAAGCAAAATGGGAAACTGAAAAATGGCAACATGAATGAAGCTGAAGAGAACAATAAACAAGAACTCACCTGGGTGCATGAGATTTTTCAGGGAACACTGACTAACGAAACTAGATGTTTGAACTGTGAAACCGTAAGCATTGGGATAGATTTTTTTTTTGGTTGTTGCCCATTAATAGATAGATGCTTTTTATATATATAAATATATGAATCTTTTCAGACATCTGAGAATTTTGGATATTCCTGTAGAATTTACTTCTTGAAGTGAGTATATTCTTTTTTAAAAATTTATTTTTTCTAAGCATTGCTTGGCCAATCTATGCCAGGTTTTGCTGTCCTAATAGATATCTCTAAAGTTAAAATCCTTGCTAGTGAATCAATACCTTTCCTTATCACTGTAACTTTAAGAGAAGGTATTCACATCATATTCATATAATAAGTGAAACCTTAACATGAATTTGTGTTAAGAGTCTGACAGGTATACAGAGAGTTCATTATTAACAAACTTTTTTCTTTTATCTCCCTAATATTTTGTAGAGGATGATGTCAGATTGAAATATCTTATGTTTGAACTATAAGTAAAAATTAATTTTACTTATGTAAAATTACAGTCATTTGGGAAACCTGATTGCAAGTCTCCTATTGACTACTATCTTTTTCAAACACATACTCCTATTGAAAGAGAAAAGAAATAACTTTTTAAAATTGTTCCTGTGAGGTTGCAGGAAAGAGTAACACAGACAGGAAAAAAATCTGCTTTGGGAAGAACAGTGACACTGACCTTCCACAAAGGTTGGAACTAACGGCACCTAACCCTTGCTTGGTAAAGCAAAGTTGATAGGCATCAAGGTTGAGCTAGTTTTCTCAGCTTCTTCTGCAGATAACGGAGATTGTGAAGGAGCTTTTGCAGGAAGCTTTCTCCATCTGTGTCTAGGCTGTTTCATGAAACAAAGTTTTTAGCAGTATCTGGTGTTTTGTTCCATATAGTTTGTCCTGGCTCCATGGTGTTACTAAACTGTTGCAGTTATTGGTGAAGCAATGCTGAGAACTAGGCCAACAAACTGATCTTGCCTAAGAATAATGTACTTCTACTCAGATCAGTGCTGCTACTATGGGTTTCCTCTAAAGAAAACACAACTTTAGATTAGCTGCATTAAGATGGGAGAAGGTGCCCAGAGAAGGTATCTTCAGACAGCAAGCTGAGGCTAAATATCTTTAGACAACCAAAGTTAGGTGAGATAAATGCTACCCAGGTCCTACCAGATGTGTAAAAGAACACAGTCTGACATTTCTAATCATAAAGAATAGCTCTATATTCCAAGAAAATAAATATGGCTTTTCCAGGGACTTGGTTAGAGGAGGGTGGTAAGGAGAAGAGATACAATGAGAGTCAACATGAAAAAGGATGTTGGAGCAAGTTTGGGACAAGCTTGTATAAGTGATCACATGAGAGAGATACTGAAAATTAATTATTTAATCTATTTTAATTATAAAACCTCAGGTAATAGCAAGTTAAACTAAGTGAAATGTTAGAATTATTTTTTACCTGACAATCTTCTCTAAATAGTTGTGGCCTAATTCTAAGCCAATATCTAGTGTTTACTCAGAGAAGCGGTAGCGAAGTGGGGATGCATCCTTGGGTAACAGCACAACTGCACAATTCCCTACTTGTAATTCAAAGTGATGAAGCTTTATGGAAAATACAGCTTGTCTGTAGCTTCCTCTGAATGCAGAAATATTGTATACTACTTAGGATACTTTTCCAGTTTGTTTTTCTTGTATTAGTGTAACTTCAAATCTTAAATCTAGGAAAATAATAAACAGATTAAAAGATATTCTTTTGCTGAAATATTCATAAGTAGTATGTGAAGAATCATTCAGATTTCAGCAGTTCTTATTCTCACTTACAAAGAATACAGTTTGAATCTGGTTTTCCAGCTGCCTTTAGTTTTAGTCAGTATTATTCTACCTCTAAGTAGCTCATTTTCTCTTCAAGTAAATATTTGATGTGCAGAAATCAGTAACAGAATTCCTAGCTTCTTTGAGGCATTCTGATGAAGCACTATACTAGCCAAGGACTTCTTCAAGTGTTTAACTTCTCATGATATTCAGTGTGTCTGACGGAACTCTAGTTCCAGCTGTAGAGACACAATGTTCTCTGAAGCTTTGTTGCTTTATTTTTCAAATTTTAGCTGTCTATTTATACTGCAGTTGATTGCTGAGAGTTTTGTAGTTTCCTGTCCTCTGTGGGTCAAATCACGTCTCAGGGAGGATTTTTGTTTGAGGAACTGCTTCTCATTTCAGTTGGGTGTGCGTTATACCTCTGTACATCTTTGATAACATCAAAATTGATCTGACTAAAGGTGTTTCTCTGCATTCAAGTCTGATATGGGCTGCATTTACCAAGCTTATAGGATCCCTGACATAACACAAATATGACTTCAAGGTGGTACATAACTATTACATCCACACAATTGCAAAAATCTGAGCATGAGGGACTTCTGCCAGAACAATGGGTTCATCCCCTCACAGAAGTTCTTGATTTGGACTTCACTATCCTCCCATCTGATTTAGTTATTCCAAGGAAATGTAGGCATAGGAGGCAAAATAAGGAGCGTTCATGCAACATTTTATAAAAAAATTGGTTGTTATGAATATGACTGAATTCATATGCACTAAGTAATTCTGCAGTCTTTTGTCTCAGTTGAAGTATTACAAGAATTAGCCATTTGGATAATTTTTCTGTTAGCATTACTTCACCTTTGAGATTAAACGCTCTTAGTGAAAAATAATTTTTAATGCAAAAATCAGGATCTGTCATTCTGAAAATACTTGGACTTAAATTTTTTAAATAAAAACTCTTTATTATCATTTTTCTCCTCTTGTTCTGTCTAAAAAAAAAGATTGGCAATACCAAAATGATTTTGCAAAATATTATCATTGAGCCATTTTTACCTTTAATCTTTTAATTTTTAAATCAAAATATTGACCAGGAGCAATATCCAGTGGGGAAGTGTAGCTGTGCCAACGAGAAGTATAAACCCAGCCTTTTGAATATTCACTAGAGAGAAAGGATAACATGGTTAAGTATGACTTTTGTAACAGAAACGTATTTGGAAATGATCTTCATTGCATCCTTAATAGTGGAAATAATTATGTAAGAATAAAATATGAATATATATTGTAATATGTTATACAAAGGGTAAACAAATCTCTGGTAACATAAGAAACTAGACTGTGTTACAGAACAAGGAAATACATGTAATGCACCAATCCCAGATAATATAGGGGATGATGGTCTACCTTTACTGAACATTAGGCTGTATTTGTGTCCCATGGTTGTTGGGTTTGGATAAGTGCAATAGACTGAAGTTAAATTATATGAAAGCTCGATTGGTAGAATTACTAATAAATATCACACTGAACATTATCACACTGAACTAGAAAAAATTAAGCATTGAAATTAATTATTTTTATGTAAGAGCAAATTTCTACAGAAATAAACATCTTTAGCATTTGCTAAAGATATAAACAGCATTTAAATGTATGGCATGTCTGTTTTACATGTATGTTTTTTGCAACAGGTTAGTAGCAAAGATGAAGATTTTCTTGACCTTTCTGTTGATGTGGAGCAGAACACATCCATTACACACTGTCTAAGGTAAATGAATGCATCTTTTTGGCAGATAGTTCTAACTGCTAAATTTTCCAAGTCTAGTAGGTATAGACAAGAAAAGTGGAATAACATTTGGATTTGAACTTACCCTAAGCAGGAGAAAAAGACAAGACTTTAAACTGGGTGTTTCTTCTAATGACAAAATATACATTAATGTACTTTGCTTTACCCACTTTCTCTTCCAATGTATGTATTTGAAAGAGGAAAATAAATCAACTTTCAGAGAAAATAATTGATTGTGTTGTCATCTGGAAGAATTGCTGCAGAATAATAATTGGCTTCAAAGAGATTTAAGTGTGCATATCTTTAAGCTTCTACACAAGTGCTTTGTTGATTAGGACTCACGTGCATATTAAAAGTTAAGTGTGTGTTTTGCAGAATGAGTGCTAGAGTCCCAAGAGGGCAAAAGATTTCAAAAGTCTGTTTTTCTATCAGAAATTTCTTATTCTGTGTCTCATCCTAAGTTTATGTGAAGTCTTTTATTCTAAATTTCAGTTCTGCTCCTAGTATACTTTTAATTGTTAAAAACTCTAGAGATCTCTACTTAGAGACGAAAACAATTTTCAGTCTTGCATGCATGATTATTCTGAGAGATTTTAAATGTCCAGAGTTTTGACATTACTACAATAAACCACTACGTATATTTAAGAAAATATGTCACTGTCCTAAGGTAATGATTACCAATTGGTCAAACTCCTTCAAACTCCAAAATTGTTATCAAGGTTGAAATTGCATTTATCAATTATTCTGGAATGTCTAGGAGGGATTTCCTGGCGTCTCATCCTCAGGTGAGAGTTATAGAAAGAATGCGAGGTACTATTTCCTGAGGCAGAAAGCAGTGACTTCTCTGTGAATACCACAGCGGTACTACTCCAGTGAGTCTTTTCCTTCTCAGCTTCTGTTCAGTCTCCCGTAGGATACTGTAGCAGTCCTTCGCCCTCAAGCAGTCCACACTGCACTAACTAGCCTTGCTGTAACAAGTGAGCAAACCGCAAGCCGAAGAGAGGCTTTGGAAGGCAGTGCGTTCTCTTTTTCTCCTGTAGTTTCTTTGCCTCTTCATAGTAACCTGTAGTTGAATTATTATTGGTACTACAGGCTTTTGTTTGCACACTTTTGAGTTCTTCACTGTAGCCAGTACCCTGAACTTGCCAGTGTTACTTACTTTTCCCTAAGGTGTTCAAAGTCAATTTGAAATCCCACTGAGCTGCAAGGATGCTGCAGTGCCTTTTGAGGTCATTTCTATTTTGAGTTACTTGGTTCTGTGGTACTGGATACTGAGCTCTGACATTTTCTTACAGCTGAGTCTGGTGAACTTGTTAGAAACTGCTGCTGTATATAAGTTATAGTACATCTGTCCTTCAGCCTTTTCCAGTTTTTTATTTAATTTCTTGGTCTTTTAGCTTCTTGGAAGTGTTTTGTTGGGAATGACCATTTTATGTAAATGCAAAGTAAGTACTTCAGTAAAAATACCAAAAAGCATTACTTCTACTGAACAGACAGTGGCTGTAGCTTAAGATGTGGAAGAACTGCATCTGCACAACTGCAACCAACAAGTGAATGGTGGAGTTGAAAGAGACTCCAAAGAGGTTAGCCCCTATCTCCATGTCAGACAGGATGCTTATCCAACCTGTTCCAGAAGATGTTTTTAGCAGTAGCATCTTCATTGTCTATCTCAGTCCCTCCTGTTCTTACTGCTAATTAGTTTTTCCTGCTGTGTCATATGAATCTTTGGTGTTTCAGACCAAGCCTATTTCTACTTTCCCTGTGTACTCTAGACATAAACCAGGGGTTGCCTCCATTCCCCTTAGCAGCAGCTAAGCTTAGCTTACATACAGGAAGAATGTAATAAATTTTTTAAAATTTAAGCAGCCTAAGGTCATTCAACTTCTCCTTCTCTGGCTGTCTTCTCTGGATCTCTACACATGTTCATCGCTCTTCAACCTTCTCTCCAACTGAACCTCTCTCTTGAATTCAATCTTGAGTTACCACTGTCTAGAACAAGGCATAATCCAAGATGTATGAAGAATTCCTGTTGATTCAGTCCTGAGAAGAATGGATGCCCTAAGTTTCTTTATGCATTCCAGTGTAGTATCTGCCTTTGCGCCAACAGTATGACATGCATTTTGAAGTTCACCCATTGTCCTTCTGGAAATAAAGGAAAGCAAAATCCCAATTTTTCTTTTCTTGGGGTGGGAGGTACAGGCCACTATTTACAGATTGAACGGGAGAAGAGTTATCACCTCTCATCTATTCTGATGGTGTTTTTTGTTAGGAGCATTTCTACCTCTGTTTAGAAAACATATATTCAGTTAGAATACGGATCTCCTCTTGTTGCTGTCTGCTATTATGCATTATTACGCAAAATGGAAGTGCTTTTGTGGTTTCTTTCAAAAGGAACATCCAAGTTATTACTCTTTTTGGAATCTTTGCTGTTTCCTTTTTTTTTAACAAGTGCTTTGCTGTGTCTTAATATCTTTAAGTGCTGCTGCATTTAAAAGGTAAAATACAGAAAAGCTGTGCAAGGTAACATTTAAGTATAATGAATCTCTTTTCCACTAGAGATGAATGTTCTTTTATTTCTGTAGTTTTTCAAAATGTCCTTGTGTGCTCAAGATGTCCAAAGAATAGAAAGAATACAAGCCTCTGGCATAGTCTAAATCCACATGGTAGACAGTTGGGCCTGAAGCAATAAAAGTCCAATAACAAACATAGTGCATATCTGTTGTTTTTATTTCCACTAGGAGTTGCAAAGTTTACTAGTCAGTTTGATCCTGACTTGTGTGCATTTATATTACACTGAGAATTCTCTCATATATTAAAACACAAAATTGACGTTATTTATGCATATAAACAATAGAAAACATCTTTCACACATTGTAGCAGAGAGGCTGTAGAAGCACAAGGTCAATGACAATTAAATACATCTTGAGCCGGTGTATTTAAAAATTTCTTTGTCTTGCTAAAATAACAAACAAGCAGAATGCAGATTGGACTATTAATGGAATAGGAGAGAGTTAGACATATCTTGAAACTAGCTTTGCATGTCTAGAGAAGAGTTCTGCTAGGCTGTGGCTCTTGCACATGCAGCCTTTGGGAACTCCAGTCAATGATCTGTTGTTTTTAACTGTTCAACATCTGTTAAAGTGCCATGCTGAAATTTCTCAATTGCTGCAAGAGTTACTGAAGTTGCAATTATTTCAATGCCTAACCGTTCTTTCAGTGAAATATTTTTTTCTAATACTACTAATAATAGAACCATAGTGCTGCTAATAAATAAATAAATTCTAATACTACTACTAATAAGTAATACTAATAATAGATATTAATAACATCAAGATAACTAGTACATTTTAAAAGGAAATCAGAATCTCTTTGAGTTTAATTAACCTTCATGGGAGACTTGGCATAGAGCAAACGAATATCTATCAAATTTCTACCATCTGTACGTTTCTTCATGTTAGAAAAATATTATTTCCATTGCTTCACTTAGAGGTGGGAAGAAAACTAGTAAATTCCCCAAATTTGTTTGCTTTTTTTTTTAATTGAGACTTTAGGCTTTGAAAATAAATATCAAACTCTAACAGCAGACCTAAAATTTTCACAGGATGTTCTACTGAGTCTTCCCTGCACATAAAACTTATCTCTGATATTTTCTAAAGTTTCAGCTCTTCACTTACAATTCCCTGAAATGTTACCATGTTTTTCAGAAGAATTGGTTGAATTCAGTTAATTTTGTGTTTAAATTCAAATGTGAAATCAGATATTTGAGATCAGTGTTTACCACTGAAGCAAATCCTTCCCAGTGATAATGCTTTATTTTTCTTTTAGATAAAAAAATTATGCTTGTGATCAAAGTTTAGCTGTAACTAATCTTTCCAAAGATGTATTTTTTCTAAATTTCAGCACTTTCTCATCAGTGTTAAGACCATATTAAGAAAATAAATCAGTAAAAGTATTCTCAGTTATTAAAACTATTATGCAGTAATATGAAGTGATTTGTCATGCTCTGTCAACCTTAAACTTTTATGAAGTTATGTAATTAACTTCTAATATCTATGCCCTAACAAACTATATCCCATCTACCCCTGTAGTGATGATGTCAGAAAGAAATAATCATCCAGAGTCCTCCCTTTGCCCTGTAAGACAATTCCGGTGCTGCCTACTGTAAGAGCAGGCTGAAGTTGCAGGCAGTGTATCTTCAGCCCCATGAATGTGAGCTGCAGTGGTAGAATGGAATTTATTTGGGTCTGAATGGGTCTGAATTTGCCTGCAGTTCAGAAGCCTGTCAGGTACTAGGTAGGGGCAATCAATAAGACAGTTCTGTAGTTCTGATATATTTATTTAAGGTCCAAAGTCACAAGAAAACCCATGTGTTTAAAATGGAAGATAGGTGCTTATATCTGCATTTAGAGTTCTCAAAACACCTGCTCAGCTGCAATGTAACACAGGAGGGGACAAAAATAATTACTATTATCAATTTTTTACAATTAAATGTTTTTAGGTACCTAAAATTCCTCTCCAAAGCATATCAGCACTGTGACTTCCAACAAGTCTTTCAAGTGAACTGAAAGATGCTACCAAACCAGCCTTCCTTTGCCTTTGTCTCTTCAAAAGCTCAATCCAGAAATATCTCCAAGTGTATTTACTTGATCAGGATTTACAAAATTTTCTATACCACCTGCCTCTTTCCTTCTGTAGAAAATGAAAAGGTGTAATCTAAGAACATCTGGATGACTGTTCTAAGGGTTGGAGGATGAAAAGCTTAATTTCTTTCTTTTGTGTAAGACAATTTAAACCTATCTTACAGAAGAACTCCATAAAATATGAGATATTTGGGGATGACAGAAGTGCACGTGAAGTTGCTTCGTTCTGCAAATAATTTAAAAAGAAACGGAATGGATTGAGTGGCTATACCCAAGTCTGGGCAACCCCTTTATGTGTGAGAGACCATATATAGGCCTCATTTTAAGATCCCTGACCCTCCATTTGTGTCATACAGAGGGCCTCTGCTCCTATTATAACTTGTCATAGCAGCCAGATATCCTAAGTCTATTTGCAAACCCCAGTACAGTTGCTCCAGATGCTTTAGAAACATGGAATGAGTGAAGATTTGATCCTGTGCGTCTTTTGGGTTCCAGTTCATCAGCTCAAGTGGGGCAAATGTATATCCTTAAAGAACTGATGATTGTACTTATTTACAGAGACTTCAGTAACACAGAGACGCTATGTAGTGAACAGAAATACTACTGTGAAACTTGCTGCAGTAAACAAGAGGCACAGAAGAGGTAAGCAAAGAGCAAGCTGTTTCACCATGTCCCTCCTGGGCTCTGACAAACTTCCTCCTTGATATTTATTTTGTTTAGATACCTAGAAGCCTTATATCCCAAATGCATTCTCTGTGTGGACCAGAGAATCTGCAGACAGATTTAAAGGCATGTGTCTTAGTCCAGAAGCTACTGCTAGCTGACTATTGTTACTTACAAAGTGCTTTTATAATGCGGACATTGGCTTATTAAGGGAGGAGAGAATGGCTTTGAACTGGTCAGGTGTTTATCAAATGCGTTCTTCATGGTTTCACAGGATGAGAGTAAAAAAACTGCCAATGATTCTTGCCTTACACCTCAAGAGATTCAAGTATATGGAGCAATTGCACAGGTACACTAAGCTGTCTTACCGTGTAGTATTTCCTCTGGAGTTACGTCTCTTCAACACATCTGGTGATGCCGTCAACTTAGATCGGATGTACGACCTGGTAGCTGTTGTTGTTCACTGTGGAAGGTAATGTACTTTCATGTGTAGTGCAAGCTATTGCCAGATGTTTGCCAAGGGTAGGGGCATCCCTGACGAAATGTGGGGAGAGTAGGAGGCAGGGCTTAAACCCTGCTGCTGCACTGACTTGTATGTGTCTTGGGCTGAATCTTTTAGCCAATCTCCCTAACAGTAAATCAGTACTTGTTTAAGAAATAATGTCTCAGGTCTCCAAAAGTCGCAGGACTGGTTTAAATTGATGAAACTATCTTCTTCCTCATGAGACCACTTTAAAAAGTTGGGAGTCAGGACTCTGTGAGGGCCAGAGGCTGTCAGCATGTAGGCCCCACAATAGATCACCTCGGTCAGTTTCCCCCCATATACTTAGTTTATAAAGTTTCAAAAATATTTTATGCCTACCATGAGCAACTTGTTAAGTGTTCTATAGGTTAATTTGCAAATGGTCCTGGTACAGGTGAAAACAACACCTTTAGCTTTCAATTTATGAGCTTTGCAACAAGTTAATGAGAAGGTGAAAGGACTAAATGTCTAGTGTACCACCACGTGGGTTTACTATGTTTTTCATAAGATTTAGTTATAATTCTGCTTTCATAAAGAAATGTGACTTATCAAAATGGACTCAATAGTATTTTGTAATATTTTGTGGTTTGGGTTTTTGTTTTGCTTTCTAGTGGACCGAATCGGGGGCATTACATTACTATTGTGAAAAGTCATGGATTTTGGCTCTTGTTTGATGATGACATTGTAGAGGTCAGTATGCTGAAGGTCGTGAGCACAACTTCTGTATTTATGTTTGCTTCTCTACTTGGGGTTAAATTTCTGATCCAGAACTGGGTAAAGATTACCAGTCTGCAAATCCACAGTTTGATTATAATGTAATATTTAGTTTAACTCTGTTAGGAAGAAAGATTGTAAACAAAATTATTAATCCTGTAGTTTGTGCTCTGTTAATGTCAGAGGGTTTTTTTAATTGCATAGCAACATCAAATGTTTTTAATACCAAACTTTAGGAGTTTAATTTTGAATGTTTTCTGTATCTAATAAAATCAATAAAATTCATTAAAAGCTTATCACTAGGCAAAACTGAACTAGATAAAGCTAACATTGCTATGGAATTTTCAATTTTGAAAAATGGGGAAGTTACAAGAAAGTCTGAATTGTGTTGTTGATCTGGGATTGCCTGAATGTAGATTAGGGTAGAATCTGTCCCACAGCTATTACAGATTCTGTCTAAGCATTCGGAAATTCATTCTTATTCAAACCCTTTATGTCATTGTGGTACACTGGCAAAACTGGGGTCTCAAGTCTGATTTCCCAAGAGGTAAGCACTGGGATGCTGGATGAGGCATGTCTTGGAGAAGGTTTCTGGAAATCTGAGAAAGATGGGATCACATAGTCACATTTATATGTTTTAACAGTGTTCATTACTGCATTCCAAGGAGTCTCTCTGTTATTGGAAAAAGCCTAGTTCAGTTAGGTTCAGTGACATGCCTGTGATTTTCATGAGTGAGATCAGCAAGGCTCAGCCCCTAAACATTACTCTTTCACTGCTTAAATTACAAACAGAATTTGCTAATTGCTACCTCTAAACAAATAACTGCATTTGTCTTTTTTGTTCATACAGTCATTTAATCTGTGTTTGGTATTTGTTTTATCTAACAGAATATTAAGAAAAGTATTTATTTTGCAGAAAATAGATGCTCAAGCTATTGAAGAATTCTATGGTCTGACCTCTGATATATCAAAAAATTCAGAGTCTGGCTATATTTTATTCTATCAGTCAAGAGAGTGACTTGGCAAACTGTGACAATTGCACACAATGATGCTGCATGCAAAAGAAAGTGACGGCTCCCCTGAAGTGACTTTTACACAGACCACATCTTGGATGGTTGAAGAACGATACACTCTGTCTCCTATTCAATGGTCTATGTGATGTTGACTGTAACCGTCCATTTTTGACATTCAGAACTTTGTTTTAGAGAGGTGAGGTTGCTTGTAGTTTTTAAGTCTGATTGAAGAGCTAATTGAAGTCAGATTTTAGTGGAATTTATATGGAATAACATTTACAGATCATAAGGTTTGAATGTCAACTGTTAAACCCAATCCAGCTAGAGTAGTTTTTTATATGAAAGTGTCCATTACATTTAAGGCAAAATTATTTAAAACTTTCTAAATGGTTTTGGAGCGTGTTGATTTAAAAACATCCCTTTAAATACATCCTGACATATACTTACCCCTTTTAAATGTAAGGAAAAAAATCAGTTTCATTATGATTGGAGTTGTGGTTGTCTAGGGGATTTTTTTACATGTTACTTTGCTGCAGAAAAGATATTCTTCCAAAATAATTTCAATTTTGGTTGTTAAAAACTTTCAGTGTCTAACCACAGACCTAAAATTCACATAGAGGGATTTAAATTACACTGGAACTAAGTAATTCTGTATGTTCAGTCACTTCGTCATGAGGTAATACAGATGAGGTGAGATTTCAGAACTTACAGAGCACTGGAATAAAGGGAGTAAGATGACACATATGATGCAGAGATAAGTTACATTTATAAAGACTGATCTTCTCTTTTTTTAAAATGATATCGTAGATTGTTTACTTTGATTGAGTTTGCAAAGATTGCAACACTGCTCACATGTAACATATCCATCAGGACTGAAAATATCCAGTCATTTAAATAAGCATTTGTACATAAAAACACAGTTTGATCCAGCAATTTTATAAGTATCTGTAGGTCCCATTTTCATTTCTCAAGATAGAGTCCACTTCTTAGAAACACAATACATAACAACCACTAGTTTACATGTTATCATGTATATATCATCCTTAACATTTTGGTCATATTTAACAGAGTTTTGTCACCACAGAAACAGACAGGGATCTGGAGTGCTTGATTTCAAAACTAGTAATAAAGGCTTAGTTTGTCATTTTCCTGAGTGAATTTGGTTGGCACTTGTCATGCACTGGCTAATAAAGTTTCTGAATTCACCTGAATACCTGAATTTGGCAAAGAATAAATGTAGAGGAAAGTATCAATAGGGTATGAGAAGGGATTGATGGTGGCTTGAGTCAGTGGTAATGCTTGGTAACTATTTTGTTCAGTTTGACACTTTCACTCCATTATGCTGTTCTTGAACTTCAGTAGCCAAAGTCCTATTCCGATGACTTCAACAGCAAAAACACTCTTCTTGTCTTCATGGGGACTGACAGTTGGTTCTTGTAAGGAAATAGTCTCATCTCACAAAATTTATTTCTACCTGTTATATTTTATTCACTTATTATGTATTTATTAGACAATGTTGGTTTTGGTCCTTTTCTTTAAGAAGCCTGCCTGACATTTTATGGCCAACACTTCATTTCAAGAAGTGGCTTTTGAAGTGCAGCTACATCTCATATTTTAGTCTTCTGTAGGAAAGAGAATAGTGTTTTCATTGTACTCTACTGTGAATGTGAAATATCTTTTGTGAAATAATGGTGAAAATGAAGTAGCTTCTACTGTAACATCATCTGAAGTTCGGTTGGATTTATCAATGGCCATTTTGTAAACTAAGGCAATGTAGCACTTTACACTGAATGAGAAACAGAAGTGGGCTTTTCAGCTAAGATTATTTGTGATTTATCATGTTATTATATTGATGCAAGAAAACAGACCTAGAATGTAACCTTAGAGGACTTACTTTAGTGAATGATAATAGTGGTCTACAGAGATCACTCACATGAGTGAAGGCTGGTATGCAGGCCCAAGACAAGCATAATTAGGATGCAGCTCTTGTTCTTTTATTGATGTTAGAATGAAATGTTCTGTCTTTAATACAGAAGACAGACATCTTGCAGGAGACTTCAACTCCCCCTGAGACCCAGGAGATTTTCCACTGAAAAGCTAAACCTGCAAATCCCTCTTTAATTTATTTATTTATAAGCATTCAGAATTCCTGTGCATTTATAAAAATAAAATAATTACTGGCCTTTTAAAATGGGTAAGGTTTCCTCACTGTGGATGAAATCACTTTCTAGATCAGCATTAACCAATGCTGGTCTGAAGGTCTGTATTTTGCAGTTTACTGCTGAACATTCTTATGGTATTCTTTAGTTTTAAATGATTCAACAAAACAGATATTCTTAAGGTATCATTTGAATCTTCAGGGCTCATGTTTATATGAAAAGTAAAAGTATTTATTTTTCATAAAAATAATTTCTAAATCAGTTCAATTTTTGGGAACAATTTCCTTATTTCAATTGACTTATGTGAAAATTGGTTTTTAAAATGTTAATAGTGTGAATTAATATTTAAGTGCTAAAGTACAGGATAATAATCTCTGGTTTTCTCCACTGCAAGAGAGCCTTAGCTTGTAAAACATAGAGATCATTGCAGTAAGTTACTGAGAGTAAAATTACTAGAATAAGCCATTTCATAAAGTATGAAAAAGCATTTTTAATTCATGCTAGCCCATGAAAAGATAACAGCACTAATATCACACAAGTCCAACATCAGTAGTCTGGCATCAGCTCTGAAAAATTGTGGAATACACATTTTAGACTAACACTAGATAAACTAGGGAGCATTTTATTTTGGTTAAAAAATTGCAGTCACAATTCTATAAATTGAATCCAGTCTCCAGTGTGCTGAATGTCTTGACTTCTGTCCAAAAGCTGTCTGTCACAGCTGTAGGAATAGTGCCAGTCTAGGCAGAGGAACTCTTCTTTGTCAAATTAAGCACATTTGCACAAGTTTTGCAGGATTGGGATCCCCACAGGAGCAATCATATAGTGTAAAGTATTTTAGTTGATTAAATAAAGCATAATCCCTTTCTCTTATGCTTATGCATAGATTTTCAGTCCCTTATGCAGGAATGGAAAAATAACCTAAGACAATAAAAGCTTTTCAGCTAGCAGCTAGAAAACAAAATGCTAGCACAGGTCTCTAATAGTATTCTGTACTTCCCTAAAATGACTATTTTATGTTGTGAAGTTCTGGGTATATTAGGTCTAACAACAATTGAAGTTTTCCAATTGTTTCCCACACTGTTGCTGAGATGCATTGTCCATTTATAAATCCTATTACTATGTTCTCTACTTAGAAAAAAGAACATTTTTGTCTTGTGCTGTTTCCACATCACTGCAGTGCTGATAAATCGGTTATCTTAGAGGATGAGCTCAGAATTCAAATCTTATGTTTCCCAGAACAGGCTGTCGGGATTTTATGGAATTTCTAATTTGGGGACATAGCAGAGGGAGGCAGAAGAGCAGAGTGATGGAAAAGCCATACCAACGGAACAGAACACCTTTTTTGAAATTAAGTCCCAAAATTACTCCTGTCAATTCTATTTTTACAATTTAGTTGCCTCAGAGTACCTGATAATGTTTGAAAAGTCTTATTACTTTAGCAGTTGGAGTAAAGAAAATGAAGCAGTAGAAGTTCCCTTCATATCGGATTTAATAAAAATGTTAAAGACCCAACAAAATTAAACTGAAATTCACCTTACATAATGGATCCTAAAGTGCTACCACAACCTGACTTTTACCTTCAGACATTACATTTCAGTCACTCATCTGTTTCAGCATCATGTAGCTGGCACCTGAGCTGACAGCTTGCAGCTGCCAGTGATTTGATGCCTCTCAGCAGCAGACCCTTCTGGTTTTGTCTCTTTTGCTGCCTGTGGCTAATAGTTGTGAGCAGTGTCTTACAGCTGAATGAATACTAGAAATTTTAACAAGTTTTGACTATGTACCTGTTCTTTGCTAGTATCTTTTAGAAGGGTTTGTTTTAATTTATTTTTCTTTTGTTGGTCTGTTACTGTATTTGTATAATAACTTAAGTGGTTAATATGGTTTTGCTTTATTTTTTATGTACTTTATTTTTTTAAAATGTAATCAACCCAAGCACTTTAAGCAACAATGTCAATCTTGTGAAATTCCAATCAGCTTAACATTTTGCCTTTGTCTTACTGCTTTTGCAGCTGTTTGCTTGTGATCCAGTATCTCTAGTTACAACTCAATTTTCATTTTTAGGCTTGTAGTCCTAGCTGAGTTGTATATTTGGAAAGCCCAAGCATTTTCATACTTATTTGTTCACAAATAAAAAGGACGCAGCATTTACTTTGTGTCTGCCACACACATCAGTGTGTACCTGACGAGCTGCACTCTCAGCGCGCGTTTCACAGCCTCTTTTGCTCTCTGCCTGCTAACCCATCTGAGGAGGACTGTAATACTTCCATCTGTGACACAGTTATCAACTACTAGAATTTAGAAAAGTTCCAGTTCTTACAGGAGAATTCTCTTTTACCAAACACAGAGTCAACTGTCAATCAGCTGATACTACAGGTATCGCTCTCTTTGCCATTTTATCAGTGCTCTGATCAGTCTCAAGTGTGAGTAATCTGATGAACCACATTTATTCTTGGCCACTTTGTGCATACTGGCAAGGAGAACAAATTTTTGCAACCTTCTTCTCTGCACTTGGGCCAATATAAAGCAAAGAGATAATGAAGTAAGATAAGTGCTGGTGTAAAATTATGGTTTTTAGAGGACAGCATCTGTGGTGTTCATATCAGAAAGTCACTGACTTTCTGTGTTGTTAATGCAAGGGTTATTCCTAGTGCTTTAGATATTGTATTTTCTTTGATCAATGAAAAGACCAGGACTTTCTCCTGGTGTATCTGTTTTGATACTGAGGTGTATCTTCTCAATTTAACATGGCCCTTACTATGTAAATAGCCCTTGGCAAGCCTTATAGACACTCATTTAATTTCTTTCCTGTTAATATGCATTACTTCAAAGAGATTGCTTGAACCTATCTACAAGATTTATTCAGATAACACACTTCTTTTGCATACAGGGTCAAATAACACTGGTCGGGAGGTATGTGCCCACCTGATGGGACCATCTGGCTGAACTCACACCGTTTTACATACTAATGATTCTTTACCCTCTAGGAGGTTTGCTTGCTGGCTTTGCCTGACTGATTTAATATGAAACTGCAAATAACTCCCTTTATTCATGGTCTCAGAGTTGCTATAATTCTTTAATAAATTCTGTTTCATTTGGTTATCAAGACTGGGATTATTGTACTACGTAAAATAAATTGACTTCTGTGTGCCATTCACAGCAGTCAATTTAACAAACAGCCTAATGCTTCTGATGAAGGCTGTTGCGGGTGGCAACTTCACTGTATGTAAGAATATGAAAGAGTAAGTAACTTTTCTGTGATAGCCCAGTAGGTCTGTGGGAGAAGCTGGACTGAGATGCAGGTTCCTAACCTCCATCCTCTAGATAATCCTGACCCTTCTCTTAGGGTTCCAAAGGGGCAGGAGTAAGCCCTTTGTGAAGAATCGTGCAGTTCACCAAAACATGTTGGTTGCTGCAGTAGGTAATTAATGAGTATTTGCAAGCCCTTTGTCCCTGCTCCCCAAAATCTCATTAATGGGTATACATTCCTTGAAGAGGCTGAACTTAAACCTCAGCTTTGTATTTGCAACGGTTTTCATGTTTGAAATGTCTCACACCAGACTGTCCGCATACTAAATTGTTTCCTAGTCCTCTCTCAACTCTCATTCTAACAGCAGGAGCAACATCAGGGCAGCTATGTTACAGGTTCCAGTGCTTTTCCTGGAGGCAATTTTCTAGTCTCAGTGGCTTTCATTAGAAAACACCTAACACAAACTCCCTAACTTATCATGATGCTTTAGGAGTAAAGCCACCACATCCTGTGTGAATATGAGTGTAGGGTAGGAGGAAGGAGAAAGAAAAGAGGATGAAATATGGAAAGGGTTGGTTTCTTTCAGAGGCTTTGAATATGTGTATTTGTTTGTAAATATATAGTCCCTCTCTAGCTTGTCAAAATGATGCAATCATAATAAAACTACTTAAAATTTTGTGCTAGTTTTTTAAATGGAATAAGAAGTAGTAAAATTATGAGGCACACAATTGGGGACAAAAATACTGGATTTCTAGTACAGCGTACAACATTTGGTGTATGTGTACAGATGAATATCTGCTCTTTTTAATCATCATGGACATGTAATTGAACCCTGCACCACCTGCAGAACTGTAAGATAAAAATCATGTTGGTTATTAAGGTTGTAACATAAGAAAACAGTATTTTCTCCTGTTAACATGTTTATATTTTACATAAAATAAACTCCCTAGCTGATCTCGCTTCCATTCAATTTGCTTTGACTTCACCTAGAGCCATACTAAGGCTGAGCATTGATATTGGTTGTTTCATAACATGCTTCTGAATGTCAGGTACCTGTGTTCTTACAGATGACAAGACTGCTGATGCTTGCTTTTTATTTCATTTAATGTCATCATCACGTTTTAAGTGACTTCAGAGAATATTTCACCACGTGGGCTGACTGCCTCTGAAGTGTCTTAAGAGAACAAGTTTTGCAAGTAGTTTGTGAGTTGTCTTGGTAGAATATACATACAATTGCATGACTGAGCTGTACCCAGTTAAAGCACACCACTGACCTTGTCAACGTTTCTGAGCTTTGATGTTTCAGCTTAAACTGAAGAGAATAAAAATCAGTCAGAATTGAACTGCCTTTTACATCAGGGAACGATCAGCCCTTTTAACCTGGGATTTTACTTGTAACTAATGGAGTGGGAAAGGATTTTATTAATGAGGTCTAAAATTTTATCAAAAGAGTTGAAAGGTTCCTGTTGGCTGCTGATTTTCCTAACGTTGTTCATTAACAAACACAATTTACATTCTCAAAAGTGAGGAAAATAAAAGGCTGGAGTTTCTTGCTCCTGTCTAAATGGATTCTCTTTATTCCTTCAGAATCATTTAGGGAACCAAAATCAAACGTAGCTGTCAAACTGCATGTTATATTTATAGCTAACACACTGTAAGATTTATTGCACATCAGTCTATCAAAGGACGAGGTTGAAAAATACTTCATGTCTTACAGTACATATTTCCTCTCAAATTAAAAATATTTGAAGTACTTGCAAATTTATTTCTGGGTTATTAAGACATAGGGATTTAACTGTAGGATGGAGGCAAATTTAAAACACAGGAGATGACTGAAATAAATAATCACAAATCCATTCGTTTAAAACATTTTGAAGAAATTGAATTTATGGTGTACAAATAAAGAAACCAAGAAAAAGTTTCTAGCAGCAAGATTCACACTCACTGTACGTGAGCTTCACTAGAATTTCTCTCACTTCAGAAATGCACTTTCCTAGAAGCTGTATGATGTTTACCTATGTTTCTGTTCTTTATTCTTCTTTATGAATTTGTCATTTTACATTAAACAGGGTTTTGTTCTGTGCACCAGAGAAATGCTAAAAATATAATTTAATTCCAATTGAAAAGTCAGATATGGTAGGAGAAAATTGTAGCATAACCCATTTATATGTACTCATGACTTCAAACAATATTTATTAGACCTGACTAAATACATGACATGGAAAACCACGTTCCTGGAGATTTTAATTTCTTTGAATGCTTGTGTGCAACTTAAAAATCCAGTAAAAATTCTTAAAGAAGAAAAATAGGACAAACATTTTCAATACATATACACATATATATATACGGCAACAGAACATTCTGATTATCTGTTCTGAAAAAATCTTCCTCTTACTAATTTTTTCACAACTACTTTGAGATCACTCCATCGCTGTGTTAAATTTCACTCACCCTCACTGCAGAATGCAGAGTTTAACCAGTCACAAACACTTCACCTGGTGCTAATAGTGAAATTAACATGAATACAGAAGCAGCAGAGGAGTCAGCACCCTGAAGTTTGCAGGTTATCCTGGGATGCATGGAGACACCTACCAGGATCAAATAAAAGTCAAGAGGTGGAGGCTGTTAAACACTTCCCCAAATCCCTGCAAGGGTGAAATAAAGAGGTGAGTGCTGTATGGAATTTGGAATAAGACAGACTGAAACATCCTTTGGATTTCATTTGACGCACATATGAGAAAAAATATTCAAGTCATGTACAGAACAGAAGCAAAGATGTTGAAACAGAAGATACAGATGTCACCCAATACTGCAAACTAGACATCACAAATGCTTAGAGAGCAAATTTTACCATCAATCACTTCACTATAGCTGTAAAGAAGCTCCAGGCGGGTTTGCAGCTTTACAGTGGGATTAGTAATAACAGAATCTGGAATGCAGTTTCTTACAGCATCCCCATGAAAATTCTGGTGTGCAGAGCTGTGCTTTCTGTGCAGCTGTAAGACATGGTAATGTGTGGGACATTGAACACTGGAGAAGAACTACAGGCGTGATTATCTCTGCTCTTTGAAAATAAGTTTCAGGAGCACAAATAAAATCTTAGATTTTATTTATTCACTGATCATGTAATTCTCACTGTCAGTTATGAAGCGTTTTTCATCCTCAGGGTAGTCTACCTGATAAATAACTTTCCAACTCTTAATTTGGTGAAAATGGTAGAAATTGGGTAATGCGTACCAAAATCCGTATAAATTTTAGATAACTTCAACTTGAGCTGAATCTGGCCACCCCTCAGCTGGAACAGTTGACGTGGTCGGAACATTTTCACCAGCTCCTCAGCAGCTACCTTGATGGCCTATTCACTGCTGGATGCAGTTCAAGGTGCAGATAATGTAGCACATCGTTCCAGTATAACCTGATCACTTGCTGTCTCTGAAACTGTTCTTCTTGCCTGGAACACACTTGGACAGCCAAGGTTACTCAGAAAGTTTGTCATTACAGCCCTTCACTTTCCAAGGAATGGATTAGTTTTCTTTTGCCCCTTTGTAATTGTTAATTATTACACACTAGCAGAAAATATTAGGTGAAACAAGGATGATGTCATTTTTTTTTTCCTTCATTCTGGATGCACATTTTCCGATGAAAAAAAGTATTCTGAGGTGAGGTCACAGACTGTTTTAATTCTGCAAGATGAGCAGTTCAGGCAGAGACCAGTGTTGACGACAACAGCATCAGAATACATCTTTGAGGACAACATAAAGCCCAATAGATAAGCAGAATTCTTCTCCCTAACCTTTACAACTATGATATTTTTAAATGCTCAAGCACAGGTTGCTAATTCTACTGTTGACATTTATGGGATATTTCTGGGCATACTGCATCACTATCCTGTCATGTTGTTTCAACTAACATTGAATCAACCAAACTTTTGTATTAACATGCTTCAGAGTATTCATTAATATTTACATCAAATTGTATTTTTACCATAACTTAAAGAACACAGTGCACGATATCTAAAGGCTTCATTTTATGGCAGTGTACTTCTTTATTGTTCCCAAATGCAGTTACGGAGGATGAGGAAAGACAATCAGTTTATCCTAAAATAAGTGATACTGCAGAGCACAGACTGTGCCCAGCCAGTGTTTGGTGTGGTAACGGCTGTGAATAAACACTCACTGTTTAGTGCCTCTGTTTAGTTGTCATGACACTTGTAAAAGAAATGCACCTGGGCAATGTGTTTCCTTAATATAGTGAATCTCTTGATCTCACTCTTGTGCAGCCAATCCCCACCGCCAGATACTGAGCTGAAAACAAACCACTTCATTCACTATGCTCTATATACAATTGAACTTTATTAATCCAAGAGTATTTTACTCAAAATCCCTGTAATACGAAAATGAACCATATCTCCCATGTGAAACTTTTTTTTCCCCATGAAACTGTGCTAAATTTAAATTCATTATACCATTTCTTAATGAAAAAATCCCAAGATACAAGTCCTTCTCCAGTGGCAGTCCTCTAGTGACAATCTGTACCCTTCATATTGGGGTGTTGGGGTTTTTTTCCTATTAACCATTATGTATGGGCTTCTTTATTTTGCCTAATACTCCTGTAATTTTTGGACAATATCATCTACTATTCCAGCTCTCCTTGAATGGAAGAGTACTTAGCTTTTCTTCCTCCAAGGGCTTGCAATATCAGTCCACCAACTTCAGTGAATTCTGCAACCAATTTATTAGCCAATATTATTGGGCACATTCATAGGACTCATCCTTTGGGAGAGGATGTTCAGGAAAGCAGCAAGGGCTGAAGATTGGATAGGCAAGTCTGTGCTTTCCATTCTCAAGAACTGATTGTATTACATGGGACAAATAATGCAACCTCTCTCTTCCTCTCCTTCTCAACTAGAAAACGAGTAAGCCAATATTTATATATATCTGAGAACCATGGAGCTTAGATCAGAGAAGTAGAGGCCTCAGTAACCTGAATTACTCTGACATGCACAATAATTAGTGCAGATTTATCACATTATTGTATTTCCTTTTCAGGCAGTCATCAGTTATTAATTGCAGCACTCCTTTCAAGGAGGGAGATTTGCAGACATCAAGAGTAGTTAACTGCTATTTGACAGAAGATCTTTACAGAGACAATAAACAACTGTCCAGAGGTGGCAGGAATCAATGCAGTGATACAAATGTACCCGAAGTTTGTCCCAAAAGGTCAGTACAATTGAATTTTATTTCCAAGCAACATACCTCCTCATAACCCCAACCAAAGTAAGTGGAAAAAAGTCAGGCCCAGAGTGATCTAACAAGGGAGTTGTTGCTTGTTTCTTTCAGCTCACTGTCTCTCACCATGACTGCATCTAGCTATTTCAAAGGAAAGGGGGGAAACTCTATTGCAGACGGCTTATGAAATAAATGACTCATTAAAGATCACTTCCTTAGAAAGAAATGAAAGTTTACAAGGGAAAGAAACTTTCTATCCAAGCTTACTCAGTTTATAGTTGCTTTTTTTACAGATAGGAATTAAGCTAATGGGTTAAGCCCTGTGTGCTGCCTCATGCTTCATGTATTTGCTTAGCTAATTTCCTCCTAAAAATATTTTGTCATCCATAATAATTTTCCATGTATGCCTTAGATAATAAGATGTTATCATGCTATTTACAGCATTACTTATTATTACTTATCTTGGGCCCTTGCAATGATTTTAGAATGACTACATGAATATCAACAAAACTGACCTAGCAGGCATAAGATAATACCAGAAAAACAACCAACCAACCAACCAAAAAAGCCAACAAACAAAAACAAACCAAAAAAAGAAGCAGCCTTTTAATGGCTTTATAAAGTTAAATAGCAAAAAGATAAGAATTTTTATGGAAACATTTTTTTCCGGAACTCTGTCCTAAATTATTTTGCTCTTGGGTTTTGTACTCTTCCTTTTAATCTTATTTTTCATATCTGCAAAGCAGAGAAGTCAGCTAAGTCATGGCAACGTTGTGAGAAGAAAGTGGTTAATATCCATGAGGAGGAGTTAGAAATGCTGTGTTCCCTTTTTAAAGGGCAATTCCTCACCCACATGGGCATTTGGAGCTCATACGGATCAGGTTTCCAAATAACCCACGTTTTGAGTCAAAAAAACAATAAGCACTACACAGAAGTGAACCATCCTCAGCTGTCACTGTGGTGGGCTGGTGGTTTAAAAAGCTGCTGCTCATTTCCAATGTCCATTTTTATCAGACCCTTTTAACTAGTCACTGAACAAAGAAAAGGCAAAAGCTTGTAAGATCTTTTCTAGAGGAAAATTTCCATTTAGCTGAATATTAATGCTATAATGCTGTCCATCTATGGCAGAATAACTTGCTTTCGCTTGCTCACTACACCCAGCACACACCCAGCCAGGAAGGGACTCTACAAAACCTTCTCAACTTCTTTGGACAAGTAAGAAACGCTGCATCACTGGGTGGCTTTTCTGCTTAACTAAGAGACACTTCATACAAGAAATAAGTGATGTCAAGGACTTTACTCCACAAGGTCACTGTTCCTTGCTTTCAGCCATATCAGCTATGTGAAATGAAAATTTTTTGTTCTTCTTAGTCCTTTCATTTGGGGACATTTACCAAGTGTTGCCTTTACTCTTTGGTTTCTACTTAGCCTTCTACTAATCACCTCAGCATTCCCAAACTTTGGGAAATCCAAAGATCTGCCAAATCCACACCTAAAACCAGTTCTAAGTTTTATTATTTTAATGTAAAAAAATAAGTAATACTTGTTTTTAGAAGCAGCACACCCAACTAACCTCACTGTTAGCACTGTTCTGGGTTTTACAAACCATGTGATTCAAATCCATTTACATGGTGTGAAGGCTGGGCAGCTTGTGCCTGCTTTCCTGCTGCGTGATGCAGTGGAGCAGGTAAGTAATGTAAGCATGAAACACAGGAACTTGTAAGTGGCAAACATTTTTCCCAAACAGTTAAAACATCACCCTCTTTTACTTGCTTCTCGGTCAATGCACAATTTCACACACAGAGAACATCGTGCACTCAGGTTGGAAATCTATTTGAGAGCGATGGGAGAAGAGATGAATGACTGCCTCAGGCACCAGCTTCAGGGCATGGACACCTTACGCTCGGTGGTGTCCTGCAGTTCTAATGAGAACACCAGATATCAACCCACTGTTGCTTTTTAAAAAATATTATTCTTAATCCCACGTGTTCCCAACCAATTGATTTGCAACAGAAACTTCCCATTGCTGTTTCCTCTGGACTGCAGCATAGATATTAATTCAAATACAGTTGCAGTAGGAGAAAACTATGATTTTATTTCTCAAATGAAATTTATTTCCTTAACAGCAGATGAATTCTGACACTCAGATCATTAACACTGGAGCTGTATTTTCCTCCTTCTGCAAAAAAGCAATGCTTTTCTTTCTCCCAAATCCTGCCTGCCATCCTTTCATTATAGGAATTTATTAAAAAGCCTAAAAAAAGCAAACCCCCTGTATCTCAAAAAAAACCCCAACTGCCAGTGGACAAAATGGACCCAGGCACTGATGAACATGGGCTGATGGAAGATGAGCTCAAAACAAAGTACTTTATCCAAATAACCCCCAACTGGCATGAATTATCATCATTACATTCGTGCAATATTTGATACACACGAACAGATCAGAAAGAAATCCTGCCTTTTGCATGCTACAACTCAACGTGCTTTGGGGCATTCACTAAAGTCAGTGTGAGCAGTTTTTATTGTTGTGTTGGAAAGCTGTCTAGAACAGCCAGTAACCAGGTGTCTGTTCATTGAAAGTACATAATAATCCTCTCAACTAGGTGCATATTACTGCACTTGCAAATATACGTGGGGATCTTGGACCTTGGCAGCCCGTGATGAACGTCCTGCTGTTATAAGCTCTCTGACAGTTTTGCCTGTGCTTTCTAGGACAATTTCCAAAAAAAACTGAGTCAGAAAAAACGAAAAAGAGACAGGTTTCTGGAGAAGATATGAGCTTCAGGAGAGTGGCTCATCATGAAACAGCAGGGTTTGGAGATCAGTAGGTTTTTTTCCTCTGTTTTAGTACCTGGCTGTAAACTGAGGACTTGTATAAGAACAACTTGTACACAAGGAGCTTAAATAAAAACAACTTCTAGGCTGTTTGATCAGGAATCTGTTTGACAGAGGGCTCTCTCTGGTGTTGGGAGCAAAGAGAATTTAGAAAAGGCTTGTGCTAAACCTTAAAAAATATTCTAAAATATTCTCATGCTACATTTCTTTTGATTCTTTGCTGCCTGAGTCACTGATCAGTATGCATTTTCTCTCTGTGGAAGTAAATTTCCAGTCTCTGATATCAGAAAAAACAAAATTTAAATAGAAAATTATTCTTTAATATTTTTTATTCTTTAATGATTCTATTCTTTAAAGATTCTATTCTTTAATTATTCTATTCTTTAATTTTTTTATGATTCTTTTCACATAAATCACTTGCATTTAAGCTGCCTATCTACACATCAAGAAGGAAAAATTTTTGTTTACTGTGTACCTAAGTTATAAACCTATGTTTTACAGATTCTGACATAATATGTAGTCGTTATTTACTTAATTAACTCTATAATTTTTCCCATCAAAAAGGCTGCTTTACCTTTTGGAACAGGAGAGAGAGCAAGTCTGTAAAGCCTTTTACAGGTGTTCATCCCAGGAAAGTTCTTGACTGGAGTAGCACAACACACCAATGACATGTGAGCAGTAAAGCCCAGGGCCCGTAATTCCTACGTCAATTCCTACATCTCCCTGGCCTTCTCAAGGTCCCCTTGGCACCCATCCACACCCAGACCATTTGTCCTTTTTCCCATGCCCACCGTACCCTGAGATATTTACCCAGGTTGATTGTTTCACCAGTAAACTATCTGCTCTGGTTACAGTAAAGAGCAGGAAGTCACTTGGTTCTGAGAGGGGCTGGAGTTCCACTGACTAACACTGCTAACGTCACCAAAGTGGCTCCTGGGAAGCACAGCAGTGGGAAGACAAATATTATGGTAATAAGTATAAATGATTTTACAAGCAAAAATGAGACTATCCCTTCTATAATTCTTTCAACTTTTGGCTGGTTTTGTATTAATTTAGAATGATATAACATACTTCAACTCTTTTGTGGGTATTCAAAATATTCTGTTCCAATTTTTGGCTTGAAAATAGACAAAGAGTATATAATTTTCATTTATATGGCTTGCTTCTTCTCCTTCTGAAATCTGAATCCTTTGAATGCAATAGATTTTGAATTAAGGCTGCTTTAATAAAGTTGAGGATCTGGACCTGGTCAGTGCTGGAGATGGGAAAATGTTAGACCAAATGCTCATTTGGTCTTACACATCAGTTTATTTCAATGAAAATAACTCTAAATTTAAGGTACTAACCAAAAGTTTCTTTACTCAAACACTATGTTTCAATATAGCTGTTTGTCTAAATCTGAGAATGTTATTATTGATTAATAAGCATTTATGGTTTAAAAAATCAAGGTGTTCAGATTCTGTATTTCTTTTCCAACCAGAGAGCTCATGAGGATTTTAATAGCAGTTTAAAGTTAATAAAAATATTTCTTTCTCCTCATGGCCCCTCCGTAAGTTCAAATTCAATCTGTGCTCACTGCTGCTCTTCATGAATTAAATTGCTCATAATTCCTCATTCATTCAAGTGAGGACTTTATAATCTAATGCAAGCCATTAAATTAAACAGTCCAGTCCCACTGTACTTTAGCTGGCAGACTCATCATAAAGGAAATATGTCAAATCAAATAATGAACTGAAATAATCAGACAGCTATAAGATTGTATGTAGATTGCACTGTTTGAAGCCTATTTAAAAGGGTAGGACAATTTATGTTCCTTATATTCCATTATAAACCTCTAAATTCAGAAGTGTCTGACACTGGATACACTCACAAATTCCTATCTGAAAATTGATACGGAAAATTTCCATCAAGGTATTTCATCAGTGCTATCTAGTTCTTAGGGTAAGAAAGAAGGCACTTAAAACCTGTGATTTTTCCCCAGTATTAACATGTGTTGAGTCCAGCTTTTTTAGTCTTGTGTCTTCTGCTCTGAGGCTTCCCAGCAGCTCACTGACTCTGGCATGCATCTCCAAGGGCAGAGTCATCTTTGACAAAAAGGCATGTAGAAATCTAAGGAGCCAAGTTCTCTGCTGAAATAGGCTGTGTAGGTCTGCTGACAGCTGTGAAAACTTGCTTATTCTCACCACATGGAAACCACCCTCCATCCTTAATTGTTGCTTCCTTTTCTCAACCAAATGGTTCTGATTTCATACGTGTAGACCTGGGGGCATAGGAGAGCTACTGTGTGAATCCCTAGAATTTTTGATACATGATAGCATGGTAAAGACATCTATCCCCTTCCTATATAGTTTGCTATAAAAATGGATTATATAATTGCCGAGAAGAGATAGCTCCAAGTATCTAAATTACACTTTTGCAACCAAGCCTGTAGCTGTAGCTCTGTGGCTTCCTCACGGGAACTTGTACAAAGTGAAATAACATTCTGTCCTATCCATCTTCATGATTAGGTAATGCAAAGAGTATCTGTGCTGTGTACCTAGTGCAGGTAGTTGTTTTTTCTATCTGTAACAGAGCATGAAATTGGCTTCCAAAATGCACTTGGGGTAGAGTCACAGCTTCTCTTCACTAAAGCATGCCTGAAACTCCCACTTCAGCAGGCTTTCTACATAGGCACTTCTGATTCATATGGCAGTACAGTCGAGTTGCAATTGGCACATGCACTTATAAAGGGAAAACTGTGACCACATCCATCTAGAAATAAGCCCTGACTTTTTAAAACGTTACACTGAATCATTAGGAGATGTTATGCTGTGTTTCTCACTCTTCATACACCAGGGAAAAAAAACCACCTGAATGGCTCATCACTCAGAATAAAATGATCCATAAGTATGTGGCCTTTGGTTTGAAAAGTGTGGGCAAAATGCTGACACAAGTAGAAAGGAAACAATTACCCCAGTGGGAAGCACATGGGGGCCATGCAGAGTGCTTTTGTGACCCACATAGTGGCTGCAGCCTGAATCAGACCAAGCAACTATTCTTCCGCCCTTGGAAACCGGACAAAAAGTTAGATGGCAAAAAAAGTCATACAGTTCCCTACCCCAAGAAAATTCAGTCATAAAGGCGTAAGTGTTTAGCAGTAAGAAAATTAGGGCTGCAAAAAATTAATTGCCTTTAAAATACTAATATAACTAAAGATATCAGCTGTAATGAATCATTGGACTTCCTGGTTATTTGACTGACTTGATCCATCTTATCTTGAAATGCTTTTATAAAATGCACACTGATCAATTTAATCAGGGTGAGATATTCACTGAAAGAATGATTGAATTTACTTCAGTGTGTGAGTGACAGTAACATACTTCTGCCAATAATAGTGAAGAAGAATATTAAAGAATGCAGAAGAACAAGGCGCTCCTTTCTTAAGACATAAGCTAAGATGTGAGCATTGAGAAATGGTTTGATGTCACATTGGGAGGTAAACACTGCACTGATAATATCAGCATCAAAAAAGTACACAATGAAATACAGAGATGACAGTATTTTTGAGACTAAGAAGGAATATGTCTCCCGTAATTTTTCTTTGTCTTTTCCTTTTGTTCTTCAAGTTACTCAGAAAAAGGTTTTTGTTATTCAAAATCAGAATCAAGCTCCTGCTACAAAAACATGTTTCTTTCAAATCTCAAACATTAGAAATATTTTTCTGATTTAGGGTGTTTTATACTTGCTGGATAATCAGTGGTGATGATTACAGTCTTGATTATCTTCTCACTCAAGTGGCAAAGGGTAAAAGTAGACGTGGAGATGCCACATCAGGGAACCCAGACTTGCTCCTGGACCCCAGCCTTCTCCATGGGGTAATCAAACAGCACTGGCTGGCATTCCCGGTATAGATTCAGGGACTTGTAGGATACTGTATTTTTAAAAATATTATTTTTATTAACTGAATCATCTGCAAAGGTCTGTGGATATTTATACACCTAGAGAGATGGGACAGGAGACTGGAACCATCCAACTACCAGAAAAGTTCAACTTTACATTCAAACCAAGCCTGACAGCAAGAAATTCTTGTTCACAAACATGTTTTTACACAGACTGCTGCTCTTAGTTATTGTTCTTACAGGATTAGTCATGAATTCAGCAGTAGTAATGGATAACACTGTCATTTTCTATACCTCTGCAGAAGATGTGAGTGGACAGAGCCAAAAAGAGCTACGTGAAATTGAAAAACTGGAGAAACAAGGGGACCCGTGGGTAGCGTAGGTGGAACAGAAAAGCAGTCAAGACACTGAGAAAAAAGGTCAATTGTGAAGAATGCCAACAAAGTGCATCATACAGCATTTTGTAAACCAGCACTTCACACATGTAAACCCCTGCATAAAAGGTAACTAGCTGATCTTCATAACACTCTAGCAAGCTTCTATCTTCCTTTGTAAGATACAAACTTGAAACAAGCAGATGAATTGCCCAGTATGATAGACCAGCGGTATAACCAGGACCTGAAAGCAACAATTCCCATTTCCCTCTCTAAAACAAAGCAGAGCACACAATTGGTTGGGCTTTCCCTCTTTGCCAAATTTGAGCAAACTTCATCTGAATCCTGTCTATGAGGACCACATTGCACCCAATGGAATTGGTTTCACCCACAAACATGATCACCTGTGGATGTCAGTATGTATTTGTCGTATATAGGACCATAAAATGTTTTTGATTATTTGTTTCATTTATTTTTTTAACTTCTGTTTGTTTAAAGATCTTTACGGATTTCTACCATGGTGACACTTTTGGTCTGGTTTCCAGTCTTGCACAATGACCAGTTCTCTCATGTACAACTGTTTTGTAAGTACAACTCTTTAGCTGTTTCTAGGAGATACTCACTGCAGTATCTCTTAAAAACAGATTTGTTTTATTAAGAACTCAGTGTTACGTTTCCATACCACTGCAATTACCAGGTAACAGTGTTTTTACTTTTAAAATACCATTTCCAAGTATATCATCTCACTCTGTGACTTGTAATTCTTCTGGATAAACATGTTTGAGATCTGTGATGGTGTCCCTGGTGATGGTTGCCATAGTGCTTCACAGGATTTTATTTCTGTTCATTCCTCAAAAGCAGGACTGTGGTTCTCTGTGGGAGGCCCAAAGTTGCACTAGTCTTGGATTTTATTGTCTTTGCTGTTCTGCCCCCACTAGGGAATAACCCACCCACACGTGCCACTGTCATCTTTACCCTAATCCACCAATTTTGCTCAAAATACATGTCACAAATCATTCTCCTCCTTTTCTTAGCACCTTCACCTTATTTCCTTGGTTTCTACTTAGTATTATTCTCTACTGAAATTTCAGACTACATTTTATAACATCATGAACAATATACCAAGTTTTAAAAATTTCAGTTATGTTTAAATATACTTCAAAAGAATTAAAAATAGGAAATAGTAAAACTACTGCGATGCTAATGACTTCAAATGCTATGCTGCCCACAGGTGTGGGCATGGTGTGGCAGGATGGAGATTATGGAAAGGCCACAGTGACATCCACCTGGTCAGAACCGCCTGTAAAATGGCTTTCTCCAGCCCATGAAAATTTAAATTGGAGACATTGTCCTGTTACTTGACAAATAACTTTTGAGGATTTTGTAGCTTGTAATGTAGTCACAAAAGCACAAAAGGTGGTTTTGCGAAGACTAGCTTGCCACTAGTGTCTATACTAACATACTGCTCACCTCCCGGGGCTTGCTCAGCCACAGCAGTGAAGAAAGGGTCCAAACTTTGCCCATTCCTGTTTCTTGGTGGTGGATGGAGCTGTCTACCCGAACAGAGGCTGACTGTACAAGCTGCAGCAATTTTAAATTTACGTCATCTTTATCCAGTGCAATACTTCTCCTTTCTGAACATTAACAAAGCTGTATGTGGTGAATAAAAAAGGAGGTAAAAGTCACCTGCCTGGAGGGGGTTAAGGGGTGGCATGCCCTGTTAGGCTGTTAGAGTTGACCAGAGGTAGTTGTTGATAAAGAGCTGCTCCAGGTCCTGTTCTGCTTCATGGCTGGGATCACAGGATCACAAGTTCCAACTGTGAACCCCTAATGGTCACTTATAACTGGGGAATAGTTGTACCAGCCACCAAGCATATCATGTTTGTCAATCCAAACATGTCTACCTGGCACAGACCTGTGCCTAGGAGGCAAAGCAGCTGAGTTGAAAAGTCCATCAGGGTACTGTTCAGCCTGAGATAATACACCTTGTTCAGTAACGGGACAAACTGGGACATCTGTACATAGCCCTGGTGCTGCAACAGCAACATTCCCTAGTGCTTCACCAGGGCAGAATTTAAACTAAAGGAAAACACAGTGATGCTAAGTCAGTAAGAAAACAGTGTCATCCTTTCATAAGGATGTCAGTCAATGTTCACCTATTTCAGGTAAAAACAGAGACTCTCCCATAATGACCTAGATTTTCTGGTTCACCTTTCTAGCTCAGCCTAAACTTGCATTGTTCAATAGTAAACTTTCCAGAGACTCTAAAGCTTGCCTTATAAGCACATCATAGCAGATTTACTGTTGGATCAACTATATTATGTATGTCTCTTAGAAACACCCAATAAAAATTATAAATACTTCAAAGAGGTTTTAAGTGCTGATGAAATAAATAGACCCAGGGCATTGGAAAGAGCTAGATATGGTACAGGCAGGGAACAGCCAAGTTTCCTCACATACTTATGTCTCTAAGGCCTGACCTGCAGCAGCCACTTTTCCCAAGGGCTGGTTCCTTTCCTTTCACCATGGCAGATGTCTGCATGTGCCAGGCAACTGTCCCCAGAACATCATCCCCAAAACACCTGCCATCAAAAAGGAGCAGGGAGGTGGCACAGCCTGGATAAATGAAATATATACTATGTGCATGTATATACCTACCTGTGAACACATACTGGGCTAACCTCAGGGCTTTTAATAGCTGAGAGAGAAAGAAATTTGGTGGAACAGGCACAGACAGTGGAAAGGACCATGTGACAAAATCAAGTGTGTGGTATGAAGGCAGGGCAGACAGCAGATAAGAGCATAAAGAAATGGGATATCTGTGGCCTCTAAAGCGGACAGACACATTCAGACACTTCATGGAATAAATGAAATGGTCAGTGGTATCAGATGGCAATACTAGCTACAAGATATAACAGTACTTTACCTGTGGTGCCAGCTGGGGATTGAGGAAAAAAAACTGCACAGATGAGTGGCAGGTTGCTCAGGTGGAGCTGCTCTCCAAAGGATCAATAGGGGAGTGAAAACAAGGTTGGCTAGCCTTGCCTTAAAATCAGAGAAGCAGCAAACAAACAGGCTAAAATGTTTAGCTGTTACAGGAAAGCTGGGGAGAATGAGGACTTCTTTGCAAAAAATCTCCTCTTCTTGGTATCCCATTTCTCTTACTCTTGTTAATGCAGCTGAACGTTCTTTGAAGTTGAAATAATTTCCTTCATCCAACTTTCCTCTCCCCCTGACCTTGTTCTTAGCCTGGCTGAATTAATGATTTTAATTAATTAAAAACATATTTGTCTGAGTCAAAGTTCTTCTATACAATGTGTTAAGAAGAAATATTACATTGTTATTTCAGTTTCAAGTTTAAGATATTTTACCTTTCCCACCATGCAGATTTTCCCTATTGAGAAGATAAATTTTCTGTGTTTACAGGGATATCTTCAGCACGTAATTGTCATCAAATTTCATTCACTCCTCCTTCAGGAAGAGACCGTGATCTTCCTGACTCTCCTCTTATTTCAGTGAATATTTTTTAATGCAAACAATACTCGATTGTTTTTCAAACTATTTACATTCTTCCCTTTCAAACCTCTTGTCCTTGTCCAATAGGATTTTTACATACTCACAATTCCTGGGATATTTCCTCTGAATCGGCCTGGTCCAGACTCAATTGGCTTTTGGGGGTTTTATGAACTTCTGCACATATTCCTAGCAATACTGGCTTCACTGTCTCTGCTTACTGATCTTATCATAAGCCATTTACCGTTTCCATTTTATCCTTCAATTAGAGCCTTCTTCAAACCCATTCTTTCACATTCCTTCCCTAGGTTGTATAAAAGAGAGGTCTTTAATCTCCCCTCTCCTCTAATTGAAGCTGTCCTTCCCAGTGTGTTTTCCACTGCAATGCTCTGGTTTTCATTAAGCAATGACAGCAATACTCCAGTTGCTGTTGCTTTCTCTTTAATGTGGTTTTGCAAGAAAAATAACAACTTCTTGTCTTTTCACAGAACATGGAAAGAAAGTTTTAAATTATTAGCCTCATAAAATAAAGCATTGAAGTACTAATGCCAAATAAGAGCTAGGGTAAGGAAAAATAATCTTCTGTTTCTGAGTCCCAAATAGGCAATGTGTTCCCAAGAATTGCTGCCTGATTAGGCACTGAAACATCAATACCTTCCACTGTAAATGGAATGACTGCAGGTCAACCCTGCTAGGTAAAAAACATGAAAAGGTAGAGTTCGGAATAAAATGAGGAAAGGTTCATTGAGTCACATAATTGTTCTGTCCAGGGGCAGAGTCCACTTAAACAGTCACAAAATCCTGGTCCAGATCTGCAGAGATGGAAGAGCCGAGACAGTCAAGTCCCAGCAATAACCCAGTGTAAATTGAGGGGAGATGTTAATCATTCAGACTTTCTTCTCCACTGGAAATGCACTGACTAGCAGCCACAGACATCTGATCAGATTAAAATAAGACAAGTAGTGGTTGTTTCCATAAGCAGGAGGTCTTAGCCTACAGCAAACAACAGAGCTCTGCTATTATCCACGACCCACAAAGCTAACAGTTTCTCAGACAGCTCTCACAAGCAGTGAGCAAGATAACAGAGCAAGTTCCTAGCCTAACTTGTCTCATTAAACTAAAATTCCCAGTGCTTTTTTGCTGTGCCCTTTCTTAGGATCACACTTGCAGACTGCTATGTTTGCTCTGAGACAAGCGATGAAAATGAAAAGACATCCTCAATATGTGCTGTAAATTGCATACAGCTGTTGGAGTAGGATAATACCTGCTTTTCTCATAGTTTGTTTATTAGTTAAAAAGAAAAAAACAAGCAATTATTGTTTCTAAGTGGGAAGGAAGGAGAAAGCAAATTGAGGAATGAAAAGCAATTAAAAGCTTCTCAAGAAATTTTCTCCTGTTTGTTCTTGCCTTCTTCCAAGATGAGATTTCAAAGCCAGAGCTTAAAGATCAGCTTCAACTGGAAGCAGAGAGTGTGTCTATGCTCAGTTTAATCAAGCTCAGGGTTACAGTGAGATGTGATACAAAACCAGCTGTTTCTGACTCATGATTCAAAGGGACTGCAAAAGCTTCAGGGTGTCTGCGAGGTGTTTCCCAGCCCAGCACAGGTGAGAACAGGGTGTTTCTGAATACTAAGACATGTAATGGAAACCAGATTACAGATCCTTCAAATGACAAGGGCTCTCAGGCATGTAAAGGGTTAACCATCTTCCCAGGTATTATTGCTATTACCAATTTCCTTCTTTGTAGGTGTATAAATATTTAGACATTTTCAGTTTTAAAATGTGATGAGTGAGAGTAACTTCCCTACCTGCTGACCAAAAAAAGGGCCTGCCGGCTCCGATGGCCAGTGAGAGTCCCTTTCTCCACAAAGGCCCTTCTTCTCAGTGTATGGGGTCAGATGAGGGGTGTTTGTCTGCGATAACACCTGGGACTGGGAGCCCAAACTGGCTTCCAAATGCCACACATCATGGATTTAGGTTCTCTCTACTTTGGGTATGTCAGTGGCTCTGACCAAAATAAGGAGAGTGTTGTACTTTGTTCAGACATCTACAGTGGATTTTAAAATCCAGATGAGACAGAAGTCCTATGTCTCAGTATGATTCACTACCAAAATTACTGGGTCTGGAGCTACTTCAGCCATGGCCAATTCAGGAGCCTGCTGACTATGGCATCCTCCCTTGTGACCTTCTCCTCTTCAGTTCCTCCTAACGTGCACCCCAGTGTATAACAGCACGTCTCATGAGACATCAGCCCAGGATTTCGGAATGAATAGAGCTGATTGAAATTCAGAATTTCTGTACTATAAGGAGATTCTGATACTGCAAGTTAATTCTTGCTGCCAATCAAAATTTGAAACAAAGTGTGTTTGTCATATATTGAAAGTATTTTAAGGATTTTCTTTTGGACTGTGTAAATTTTTTATTTAATTATACTTATCTCATTATTTATGTGAATGATAGCTTTCTACCTTGACTTTAAAAGATTAAAACTTTTAAATATTTAGAAAATAAAAACTATTAGAAAGAGTATTGGTTCTAAATGGTAAACACAGAAGTTACATTTGGGAAATCAAGAAAGGGAAAGTTCACCATTACTGGAATATCTCACTGACTAATTTTAAAGTGATATTTCACATAACAAGCATTAAAAAACCAACCAAACAAAAAACCACCAAACTCACAAAAAAAGCCTAAGTATGAAGCAGCATTTTCTGATTGCTAAACGCTTCGGCAGAAATTTTCTGTTCCACTTCAAAAAAGAGTGCTGTTGATGTGCTTCTATGAATAGGTCCCCTTGAAACATAATTTGGAATCAGGGATACTAAGAGAGACGTCTTTGACAGAAAGAGTGCTGGTCTGAGGAGGGTTTCAAGATTCTGAGCTTGCTGCTCCAGTTCTTGATTCAGCTTTTTCTAAGGGTTTTTTCACATTTGGCAGGCTGCTCTTGCCTGGCTTTTTTCATGGTCATGTCCATTGACTTTTCTGAAAGAAAACTCTGTAGAGCAAGTACAGCAACACCCCCAGTTCCTTTCTTTAAAAGAAGTGGCCACTTCAGGAAGTCTCAAATGTAGTATTGATCACCAAATTTTTATCAGTAAAGCTCTTCAACTTTCACTGTGCACTGTCAAGTAACAGGTTTAAGTCGTGCTGGATGGTAAGTGCTGCACAGAGATTAATCTGGTTGCAAAACCTGATCATGCTGGTTTGTGTCTGGAAATTTCTCAAAGAAAAGACAGACCACTTTGCCTTTTGTTCCCAGTTGCCATCACTTTATCATGATGTTTCCTGATCACTATTTTAGACACTAAAGAATTTCGTGTACTATAAAAGTAGTTTTGTAATGCACTGTGATTTAAAAAAAAAAAAAGTGTTTTGTCAAAAGATCTAGTTTCTTGTAAGTTATTGCTGTGATTTTATTCTAAAGACTCTTATTAGCATTTGTCTTGATTGTTGTAATTTAAAAGCATTATNTTTATCATGATGTTTCCAGATCACTATTTTAGACACTAAAGAATTTCGTGTACTATAAAAGTAGTTTTGTAATGAACTGTGATTTAAAAAAAAAAAAAAAGTGTTTTGTCAAAAGATCTAGTTTCTTGTAAGTTATTGCTGTGATTTTATTCTAAAGACTCTTATTAGCATTTGTCTTGATTGTTGTAATTTAAAAGCATTATAAACTGCGGAATGATGAAATTTAAATAAACCAGCCTATTATTATTAGTTGTCTTCTAACCTTTAAGTACAGACCAGTAATTAAGCCAATTGCAGTTTTACTAAGGAGCTTCAGTTGTGACTGCTTCATTCTTAAGCCTTAAATTTTGCTCAAGCCTAAGCAGCCATTCCATGTTCACAAAAAAGTGCCACAATATCCTCTCTCCTGCTTAGTGAAATCTATATAAACTGCTGCTCTTTCTAACCACAGCAGAGAATCCCTGAGGCTGGGAGGTGACTCTCTTCCATCCTCTTCCTATAAGCAATGCACTGCATTGGAAGCATTTCCCTGAGAAAAAGTCTGTTGTGTTCAGCCGTTGCTGGTAGTTGATCTATGCAGTCTTCATGTAGATATTGGCTGTACCTTCTGTCCTTTTATTTTCTACTGGAGTAGTTTTCCTTCCCAGCCTGGGCTAGTCTGGGGAGATGACAGCCGGGGAAAGAAAATCTCTTACTAGGTTTCTCCAAATATGAAAATTAAAAAAGATCAGAATGAATAATGCAAATTTTAGCTTGAGTCAATGAGCAAACAGTGCAGTTCAGGGAGCAGGCAGAGAGCAGTGGGGGCTGTTAACACCTTGGCAGTGGTTGTTTCCTCTGCATTGACCAAGAAAACATCCTTTTCCATGAAACAACTGAAATGCCAACGCAGCTGGGGTGGGAGATGTTCACTGAGAGTCCAAACCAGACTCTGTAATTTCACTTAAGCTTCCGTACCACAAGGGCAATCGAGCGATAGTTAATTGAAAGTGTATATCAGTGCATGCCACATACAGCATGTTGCAGGACACCTGGCACAATGTCAGTGCTAAGCCACAGTTCACATGCTGCAACATTTTTATTTCCAGGTGCCTAAATTTGGACTTTTGATCATGCTTTAATTTTTCAAATTGTCGCCAACAGTTTGTTATGTTGCAAAAGTGCCTGTGACTGATGGCAGGATTAGGTCAAACAGGGTGTATCAAGCTTTTTTATTTGGAGAAATGCACTTTCTGATGCAAGTGGCCTCAAGCACTATTCTAAATCTTATCATGAACTATCTCTTTTTCAGTGTCTCATAGTATGCCTTTGGTTCCTTCAGACAGTGGTTAGAGATGTTTAACAGCTTTCAGTGTAGTCATGATTATCTGTTTTGTCCCAGTGCTTTGATGTTAGAATCCTAACCTTTGTTCATGGGGGAAAAAACAAACAAAAAACCCAACAAAAAAAATCACAGGAGTAGAGTTGTATCCAGCTAATACCTTTGGATCCCACCCCCCATGACTGGTGCTTGACTGCATAAAAACATACTCCAGGCTTTGGTGAACAAACATACCATATCTAACGTAGCTTAAATAAGAACTGCTTCTTTCCTTCAACTTTTTTTCCTTTGTGGAATACAGAAACCATCCTCCTTTGTACACCAGGACCTGCAGTCCACAGCTGAGCTCTCATGAAAAGTTTCAGATGCCTGGTCAGGGCTATGTGAAGAGTTTAATAATCAGGAGACCCAAATGGCAGGGTCACAAGGTGCACTGCAAAATGGTGTTGTATACCATACACACTATATCTTCCTGCTTCGTTACAGCCAAAGATGTCAAACACTAGGCCCATTTTTAAACTGTCTCCATATGAAAAGTGCATCTTCCACATTACGTTACAAATTCATGAATAACTTTTTATACATCTTTGTTCTTACTGTACCATGTGTTTGTTTTTGAACTAAAACACCCACCCTGTCAAGCTATTTTTTGGGCTATATGTGCTGACATGTGCTGAAGTGAGAAGCATCCTCTGTTTATTTAATCTTACCCAGATCCTTGTACCTCATTTGTAACAAATCATAAAACACAGGCTGAAACATGAAAATGTTGTAACAGGAGTGTCAAGGTTTGGTATCACCTTCAAATCCACTTTTAGCTATTTCTCATCTTTCCTTTGGTACTCAGAGTAACCATTTCAGGGCTATGCTTGGTTCTTGACAACCTGCTCTGGGTTTTGCTCTCTCCCAGTTTAATGAATTTATCACATCTCCTGTGCTTAGCACTGCTTTTCCACACAAGAACCTTAACATCATTTATATATTTTTACTGAAATTTTCTCTGAAGTTGAACTCTTTCTCTGTCATGGGATCAGGAAAGTAACACTTGATTATCAAAAACCAGTTGGATAAAAGGAATATTCAAATCAAAAAGAAAAATCTATCTAGCAAAATAAAACATTACCATCACAAAACCTAATGGAGGAAGTATTCACAGTGCTTATATAATGGATAGTAATACACGAGAAACAGACACCACTTCTCTATTAAAGTAGTCTGATGTTATTTTCAGAGTTCTAGAACAAGTTTTCATTATTTAAATGGAGAAGGATGGCTAATGTAGTATGTGTTTATCTTTAGGAAACATGTCCTACCAAGAAATAGAAACACAAGACCCAAGATGATTTTCCCTCTAGTTGTATGATACACATATCAAAATAAAGAATAACCCAGGTAACACAACATCACACACAGAGAAAGGCTGGATTTTAGCTATTTATGTTCATATGACTACTAATTGGCAGGGTGATGGTGAAAGCATTCCACTGGGGAAGCTGGGAGAAACTGTTTGAATATTCCATTTATTCTCCTTTCTCTGACAATGAACAATGAAAAAGAAATATAGAAGCATACACCGAAAAACACACTAAGAAAATTAGTTCAGGAAGGTTGGTTTATTTGTGACAGGATAATTTGATTAAGGACAATTAAATTTTAATGCCCATTTAAGTCAAGTTATGTGGTCCACCGGCCCTCGTCAGAATGAGAAATAGCCAATGCCAAAGTATCATTTATCACCACATTTTCACTTGCGAGGAGGCAGAGAAACTGGGTATCTAATTCTTAAATTAAATAGTTGTTTAAAAGGCAATCTCAGATTAGGTAAACCCTGCATGTGTTTATTTTTTCTCTCTAAGTGGGTCTGCTGGTTTTAACGAGACTGCTCGCATACATCAAGTTGGTCATGGTTTGCAAGAATGAGCCCCATCCCCATTTCTCTGCATCAGACCAAAGACCAGACCTCTGCAGCAGAAGAATGGGATGTACCGGTCAATTTATGGCTTCTTATCATCGTAGCACCAGTTTAGTTGTATTTCCCCACATGGGATGGTCCAAAGCCAAGCTTTCCTTGATATATCCCCTGGAAAGAAGAAAGGGGAAAGATGGAGACACAGCCAGGATACAAAGAGCTTAGGAGGCATAGCTTGGCCGTTTCTGTGGTGATGGGACTTTGGCTGGGTAGGAAAACCTCTTCTCCCACTGGGCAGTAGGACTTTCCTTCTCCACTGCTGTCCTATGTGTCTTGGCCCATCTTCATCTTCCAATGCAATCTGGGTTCAGTCCCATGGGTCTGAAGTGATTTTGCTGAAGCTCCCACCCTTCTGATGCCAAAGACAGCTGGCCGCCCACACCTCCAGTGTCTTCATATCGAAGTGGGTCTCACTGACTTAACACCTGCAGTAAAGGCCAGGCCTTTTTGGCTAGCAGAAGACACAGATCCAGACGTGTCAGTGCTATTATGCATGTCCATATTATCAATCTGTGCATCCCTGTCAATCTGGACATGTGCTGGCCCTACTGGATTAACTGTGTCTGTGTGGCACAGCAGCAGCTTTGCTTTGTCCTAGTTCTGGAGCAGCCATGCATGCATGATCTGGTTACCAGACATATTAATCGTATCTGGAGGTGGCCATTTTATTTGCTTTTTAAACAAGACAGCTGATCACAGATGGATTATCTTTATCCTTGCGCATAATAGCATGACCTTTCTGGGCTGCTATCTAAATATTTAGTCCTTTTTTTGGCACACAGTCATTTCCTGTGCTTCAAACAAAGAGATTATTAAACACAAACACATCTGAGATGAATGCTCAAGTAACAGTAAACTCATCATTCTCTTCAGTGAACAATCACAGTGGAAACCTGATGAGAGCAAAAACTGTTGTAATCTGAAATGCATTCATTACTGACTGAACATATGCTGCAATTGTTACTACCATTTATCACTGCCTGGTGGCAAAGCAAGATCCATCACTAAGTAGTGTTGGTGATCTCATAGTGCCCTTCTCTTTTCACAGTCACATCCTTCTTACATCTGTCAAAATTTCAAGCTCTCACATCATACAGGTTTGAAAACCTGGAATGTACTTGGGAAGTTAAAAAGCACAGAGATTTTTGCAGGCCTTCTCAGGTCGTACAAGCCTGCTCTGTCCACTGGGTGTTCCTTCTACAGTTCCATTTGATAACCCCATTATTAAATGTAGAATAGCAAATACACAACAGTAATGAACAAGCCATTCTGGCATCGAAGTAAAGCATCATTTCAAGAACATTCTTTCAAAGCCACCTGAGGTCCAGATTTCTTTGGACTGAACAGATGTTAAAAGATTTGGTTGGTTCTCCAGCTATGAACCCCTTGCAAATGCATCATTTAATAAGAAACTTTTCTATTTTAATCTAAGACAGATGGTGTGCCGAAAGGGAGTGTGTCAGTCTAGCCCAGTGACACGAATAATGTGGTAATTATTTTCTTCTGTGCTTTTCCACTGTTTCAATGTATTTGAAGCTGTTGATGTATTTGCTGGTCCTCTTTAGTGTATGATATGAAATCCCTCAGCAACGGAGGGTAATTCAGGCTGCATATGGCAGTGGCAAAAAACTAAGATACATTGAGAAACTGGAAATCAAAGAATTGTTCCATTTCTTTTGATGAAAGTTTAGCAGGGGAAAAAATCAGACATTTTCAGAGGAAATGGAATACTGCTTTTCAATCTGTTCTTTACTAAGCAAAGACTGAAAAATTGTTTGCTTTCACAGAGGTCATTGTTGTTCAGAAGCAGGGCACTAGCAGAAGAGCTTCAAAAGCAAAGAGAAGCTAAATTCAAATTGCTCAGAGAGGCAAAAGCAGAGCAAAACTTGGAGTCTGGAAAACTTCAGGCAAAACTAGATTTAAAAAAAAAAAAGAAAAAATATTATGATGCACAGCAATGCAATTAAGACAGAAATACACTTGTGAATAATGGTTTATAGCTAGGGTAAGACAGGATGATACAACGTACACTGTACAATTCACTCTTAGAGTGGTAAAAGTGGGATCAGTTATTTTGAGATTTCCTCCATTTCACAAAGCTTTGAATCATGTCAGAAGATTTAATAGACTCGTATATTGCCAAGAAGGCAACACTCCAGTTCCAGTTCCAAGAGCAGGAGATTTGTTTCCTAGAGGTGTATTGGGCAAGTCAAGAACATGTGAAAGGTAAGTGAGGAGGAGACTGCATCTCCACAGCAGTGTTAGAGAGTGAGGAAAGGAGCAGATTATGCCTTGTGCCGAGTCCTTAGGCATGTGGCACACACTGAGCAAGGCTAAGGAGACAAGGAGAGCCCAGACGGGGAAGGTGGGAGGTTTGCAGACATGTGAGGGTAGCTGTGGATATGGAGGAAAGGTGAGAAAGCTGCAAAGGATCAAGATGAAGAGGGCAGAGATGAAATTCTGAAGAAGGAAGGAACCTGGTTCTGTGGATTTCCTTGGGGTGACTATGCTGACAAAAGATATTTCTCTATCCTTACATGACCTCTGTAACTTATCCCTAATCTGTGTCATACCTCTGAAAATACCAATTTAAGAAGGTCATTAGAGTGGTCCTTTTTTAAAGTATCTGTTTCCAGTGGTCAATTTTGTATAATAGAAGGATTTTTTTCCCCTGAATAAGTACATTGGTGCTCTATATCTTTCTGTTAATCATCCACAGCTTTGCATATGTGAGAAACCACAGACATCTTCCTTTGGGTGGGAAAATCAGCCAAGTTTGTATTAGCTGGAGTAAAAAAAGGCAAAACAAAAAAGCAGTTTATCAACGATTAGGCAAAAACCTGTTTTGATTTTGACTGAAAGCACAAACAGGCAGGCAACCCTTCAAAGTGAGTTGTACAGAAGGGCCTCTGCTCTCACAGAATTCACTCTGTAGAGCAGGGAGAACAGCTTATCACTAAGGCTCATGGACCATCACCCATGGTGCCGTCTAAAGCAGCCCCAAGAACTGGTAACTCATCACACTGAATTCCAGGTTTCTTGCAGGAGCTCACAGCCATCACCCCTGTCGTGTCCTTTTCCCCCTCTAAGGCTACTCAGCCACACACACCCAGCTCCAAAGCTCCATGAGGGTGGATGCTGCAGCCCTTTGAAGAGAAACTCAGGAGAAGTTAGCAAGGTGCATCAGCACAGGTAAGAGGAGTGTGCTAAGCAGTAGATACATTCTGCTTCCTCATGGATATGCTGGCACAGTCACAGAGATCTTTCCAAAATGGTTCCTACAGTCAGACCATGTAGATCAAGATTAAGAAGTAGGTTATTTTTACTGGCCAACTATTATACCCTCTGCCATCACTTTCATACCCTTCACCTTTCTCTTCCTACACTTGCTCTTAAAAATGCGTTGCCAGCTGAAGTTACCTTTAGGTTAGAGGTATCAATGAAGTTAGAACCATGACAGTGATCATATATGAGCAATACTCTAGAAGCTATTTGAAATAAATCATAAAACTACATTTCTTATGACAAATGTTCCTTAAAAAATGCAACATACCAATTATTCTCACATTAAAAAAAACTCAACTCATTGTTTCTGTTTCTAGCATAATTTGTCATCTTTTTTTTGCTACCATCGTATAACAGCACACTTTTTGGTATAGCATCATTTTGTATACAGATGTTCTATGTCAACATCCCCTGAAAGCAGCATTTTTTAATTTCAGCATGAATGTTACTTCAAAGTTATCACATCACATCAACAGACTACTGAAGATCCAGCAAAAATTATCATACCACTCAATTTAGCTCTGCTTTCTTACTTAAACTACCATCTTATTGCAATCACAAACTGCAAAATGTCCTAAATAACAACAGAATAAAGAAAGCAGAACAATTTCTGAAGTAGAATAATTTATTAGGACATTAATTTAGAGCAGACACTAAATGTGAGAACAATGTGTAGTAAACACTACAAAAGTTGGGGTTTTTTGAGCCCTGCAAAACCTTAGAAGAGAACAGTTTTCAAAAACAGACAGTGGGATGTGCACAAAAGAATCATTTTTCTTGAATAAATATATCTTGATAAATATTTATATAAGATTTTGAAATCAGACAAAACACAACGCAGAGGGTTTTCATCATTATTAGAGTGGTGTCAATCTTTCTAAGAAGGTAAAATGCCATTTGAAAATGGTATCATTACTTTGTATATGGAGTATGGGCTTCATATTAACTGACTTCTACTGGAGCCGAACTAGAGCAATGCTGATACTGTGGCACCTTCCAAAGATAGAAGACAACTTCACCAGTTTAAAGACAGCATTGACAGTCACAAAACTTGGCTGCAGCCCTCAGCTTTGCCATTGAAATCAGTCATGGCCACAAGAAAGTTATTTAATTCCTTTGTGCTGGAATTCATTCTACAAGCTGCTACCAGCCTCCCTTCTAGGGTCCTTGGTGATTTGGTACTAGACCAAAGAGGTCTTACAATAAAGTATTTCGCTTGATGCGCTCAGATTTTACTGTCAAATTGATACAATTTTTTATTTTCTTCATTCACATTTGTTCATAAATTTCTGTGCTATAAATTATTAGTTCCCATCTCCTTTCTCTCTTCTCTTTCAATTAGTTCAAAACAAATTTTAGTGACACTGACTTCAGTGGAAATAGGATTAGAAACTTCCATAGAAATTGCTGGCAGTATTGTGGAAACGCTGGAAACTACCACAAAAAATCATTCTTGGAGGACATAGGAAGCAGAAAGTGTTACTCATTTTTAAAGTCATACGATTTGTAAGCTGTGTGGTTAGTTCCGGTAGCAAGAAGAGAGATTCCTTAATAGATCTAATGGATGCTGTCAAATTCTATGTTTAAATATTTAATGTAATCTAACTGCCAAAGAGTATCCCATTCCAGGCTGTCTGGATTTCAAGGCACATGAAATCTGATCAGACACAGACTGTACATAACAGTAGGCTCCTAATAGAGCAGTCAAAATGTGACACAGATGTCAGCCTTCTCTTGAGGGATCTCTCTTCAGGAATAATTAGCTGGTGGCATTACTGGTCAGAAAGAAGAGAGACATTAAGTGATTTCAGGTTTTCCAATAAGTGAACACACACACAGAGCTTGAATTTAACAGAGACTATTCATGTTGTGACCACTGCTTTAGGCCTAACCTCCAAATGGCAAGTTGCTTGAACTGCTTGAGAAGCCTGAGGATTTGGTTTACAACACAAGGAACAATTCTTCAAGTGATATAAACTGCTGCTACTGTAGGAAGATGGTAATTTATAGTATCTGAAGGTCTGTAGAACAGTTAAGATAATTTCCCAATAATATTGTATAATTTTCAGGATCTTCAAAGACTGGAAATTTCAACAATGCCGTTTTAAGTGTGTGAGTGGGTTTACAAACCTTTTTTGCCCTGTCTCCTGCTCTCGAGGGTGTTTAGCAAGGTTAATATCACGATGTACCACTTGAAAAATAAGTGTAAGACTAATCACACCTGACTGCAGCACTAGGCAGCAACATCTCTCCTATCTTGCCATTTCCCCCCTGAAATTTACATGGAAACATAGGAAGACTAAATACCTAGTATGGTTATTGAAGTAGTAAATTCTCTCCTTGCAAAAATCACCAGTATTTCAGATTCAGATGTGTTAATCAGTAAAAGAAAACTCATCTTGCATCATGCCAAATCTCTAATAGAAACCAAACTATCCCTGACTTCATTTTCATTGATTTTTGCTTTGTTATCAAAGGAGTCAATACTGATAGCACATATATGATTAACAGACAAAAATAGTCTGCCTGCTGGAGAATATTGGTAGGGATAGAGTTGTCACAAAGAGGAATTTTCTTAAAGATAGACCATCAAAAAGCCTATAACCATCACAGTTTCCATTTATTCCTTTCTCCTTAAAGGCTTTAGTGTGTTTACCTGCACTGTTTTGTCTGATTCCTCAGATATAAAAGTTGCTGACGGAAATACATACTAATCTTAAAAAAAATACAGGCACATGAAAGGCACTGAGCTTCAGTTATTGCTTTCTGAAAGCTTCCTCTGCACTACTGCACTAATCTAGTTGTAGAAAGAAGTCTTCTCACAAATGAGAACAACCGCATTGCTTTGACAAACTGCATCAACATTTCAAAAACAATCAGTGCTCTATATTGCAAAAAAGTAACAATGCACTGCTCTGGAGGACTGATAATGGCATCAATGAGAAGAAATATATCAAATTCTCTGCTGGGCTGAATCAATGTGTTCTTACGGAACCCAGGCTTCCTTATGAAAGGTAAACTTATTTTCTGTGTGTCACAGTACTGCCTCTTCTGTACTGGCAGAAATTAAAATAAAGGCTAAGTGGCCAAATTGAAGTGCAGGCAGCCTCGTACTCCACAAGTCGTTTGCCTTCCCTTCTGTACCACCATATCATCTGTACCAAGATAATCTTGCTTATTTATCTTGCAAGCACTTTTTAAGAGGAACAGGACTGTTTACCAGGACAGTGGTTCACACCTCTGGTAAAAGCTTCTGGATGTGTCTGATCACAGGCTCTTTTCTTGCATATGGCAGGTTAAACCAAGTATCTACACAGCTCAAAGAACACACAGAGCCCAAAACACACACACAGCCCTAAGCGCATGTGCACAGCGGTGGGTGCACTCACAAACTCAGTGATGGTGGTTTTAGTTTATCTGGCTAGTGGGTCTTCCTGAATTGTTACAATCATTACAATGGCTTCTTGGCAAATGCAAAAATTTCAAAAGTCTGATCCAGAGTCTGACCTGCCCTCTCACCCCATCACAATCATAAGTAAAACACAAAGGAAGAGTGACAGTATTTAATTGTGTAAAACTTGAAATATTTTTGAAAGGCAGTGAAAGGGAGAAAAATGCACTTTAATGTTTTGGCTTATTACTTTAATCTACTTGCTGTTTACTTTCAGCATTCAACACAAAGCACAACACTGTGATGCTATCCAGTAAAAAACTATTCAAGAACCATCTGGACACAATCCTGTGCAATGTGCTCTAGGATGACCCTCCTTGAGCAGTGAGGTTGGACAAGATGACCCAATGTAATTCTTTTCAACCTTGTCCATTCTGTGATTCTGTGAAAGCAGACAAAATATAGAGCTTGGAATCACCTGTGTATGAAGCTGTCAGAACCAAAACAGAAAGCTCTATTACCATGTAGTTGCAGAGATTATAAGAAAACAGTGATGTATCATTATAGAAAGTTCTGCTGATTGTAATTAGACAGCAAGTAATTCCCAAGGAATATATAATTCAAGGACTTTCAGGGTATGTGCAATGTTGTGTCAAGATCTAAAAGCCTTTTCCCCCCTATGTTTTAATTAAGACAGTTGCTTTGCTCTTTACAGTTAATTGCAAGTCACCATCAGTTATCAAAAGTGTGTCAGTTTTCTGTACAGCAGAAATGCATTATGCCAGGTAAAGGTTGTTTACATTAGCGCCAGGAATGAAAAACAGTGTGTGTTTTGCTGGCTATGTGGTCTGAGATAACCCACTTTGCTGTCTGAGTAGGTACTAGTGTGTGGCACATTTTGATACTTGGGCAGAAGTTGTATTAGGACTACAGCCAAGAAAAAGAAGTTAAAATAACTTATGAACATAAGACTGACTTTTCAGGTAAGCTTGTGTGAGGGAAAGACCACACACACAGAGCGGCCCTTGAAGTATAACAGGTTTCCTTTTTTCTCTTGCTATAAAAGAAACAAAGGCTGTTTGTAAGGCCTCAGGTATTTCTCAGCTAAGCCAGTTATTAGTACAGGCTCTAATTTGGGTCACTGCAACCCTCTGACACTTAGTAGACTGTTTTCTTGATGATTTTTGTGCTTTGCTCATAGGTGTAGCTGCTAGAGCTCCAAATAAATGTTGGTCTGAGTCAAATCTATCCCAAACTGAGGCCATTTCCCCTGATGCACCAGCTGATAAAGGGAAACATGAGATGTTTCTAAGAGACAAAATCTAGTCTTGTTTTTTTTCCCCAACAGCTCCCTCCAGTAATTTTGCTAAAATTCTTACTTTGACCTAGGTGCGAAAAGAGTGGTGGACCTCGTCTAAAGGCAGAACATTGTGCCTGGCAAACCTGAGCCAAGATGTCAGTATTTTACACAGAGCCTGTGGCCAAGGCCAGGGAGCTAGAGAAAACTAGAAAGGTCTTGAAATCACTGTGATCATTGTTCCCTTTTTCCAAGCTAAAAAAAAAAAAAAAAAA
>VYXC01007454.1:1803-16006 GCA_013397175.1 Platysteira castanea | reverse complement strand
AAGGGAAGGGAAGGGAAGGGAAGGGAAGGGATAGGTTTGGTACGCACCGCAGCAAGGGAAGGAGTCATAGGACCGTAGGCTGTATGACAGGGTCAAGTTACTCTATGATGCAGAGTTCTCTTTTGACCAGGGCATTTCCTTTTTCCAGTTTTAAACAACTGAAAGAACAAAATGGGGAAATGACAGCACAGAAGATATGCATAATGAGCATTTCCAAATGAAAAACTAGATCTATTGGTACATGCAGTTTTCTATGTGTATGGCCAGGTGAACTTTAATGTAATGAGGTACAGTAGGCTGTGAGGTCAGAGTGGGGATTTTGCAGTTTAGACATTTGAGATTGTCTGTACACGATCAAATGACCACTCTTTTCTCTTGTGAGGTATTACAAACCAGCATACAGAAAGACCTCTCTTTTTACATATACTCGAAAACCTGACCACAGAGTATGAGGCCAGAGTATCACAATCTCGTATTTTTTCGATATGGCCCAGGTCTGTAGTACATTTCGGTCAAGATCCAAATATCAATGCCAGATTCCATTTCTGTTACAGGACAAATCAAAATGCAGGCTAAAGTAAAAAACTCTGGGAGAGAGGGAGGGGAAACCATGAATTAATATCTTAATTTTGTAACTGAGATTAAAGCCAAGCCTTTTTTGTCCAAGACTGTGAAGTGCAGAGTAATAAATCCTTGCTGTGAAACCCATCATTTTGTTGTCATGAAATCAATACATCGGCTCTCATTTTACTTCTGACCCTGCCACTTAACCCCTTCATGTGTCTTTCCTGGTGTTTTATTTTATTTCATGAAATAACATTCTTCTCATTTTAAAGCTGATGCAACGTTTCAGATGCCTTGAGGGGAAAACATTCACGTCTCCTCCTGGAAGATCATGGGCATGATTGTTGTTTTTGATGGATTGCAGCAGGATCAAGAAATTTCCACATTTTGCTTTTGCTTCTTGAGGGAAATAAATGAGGCCTTGTTAGTGTTGCATTTGAAAACAAGAGGAAGATTTGTCATGTCAAGTGCAGCTTAAATACAGAACACACCCTTTGAACCAACTCGTCCTAAGCCACCTACTACATAACCAGTACAAAGTGTTCATTTATAGCGCTGCTTTTGCATAAGGGGGTACTTAGGATGGAATGACTGGATAGCAAGGAGACCATATGCTGCTCTGAATATGTCAACAGTGCTTTTCTTAACAATTTTTGAAATCTGCTGCCAGCACTCTCTTTCACTGTCCTAAAATATTGGAAACATTACAGGTGTTCCCATGTCCACTTACTTCATCACTAGTGGGATGAAAAAGAAGCATGTCATTGAGTGGTCAATCTCTGTTCAAAATGCAGCTGCTCTTCTTACCCCTGCTATTTGCATGATGAAAGAGAGTAGGCTAAGATAAGATTAGGAAGAATATCTTTATTGTGAGGGTGGTGAAGCACTGGGATAGGTTGCACGGAGAAGTTGTGGATGCCCCATCCCTAGAAACATTCAAGGGGCTTTGAGCAACCTGGTCTACTGAAAGGTGTCCCTGCCTGTGGCAAGGGAGTTGGAACTAGGTGAGCTTCAAGGTCCCTTCCAATCCAACCATTCTATGATGCTGTGATAAGCCAGTTAAGACTCTTGTGCAGATCTCTTCTCTGAGTGCTGTCATGCAAACCTTGAGGTCAGTGCCAGCCTCCACAGCACTCTCCCAGGTGTGCCACCTCCCTCCCACCATTGCCCTGCCAGCTCCCCAGGGCCAGATGGCAGCAGGGCAGTGGATGCAGGCTTTGCTCAGAAAGTCTGAATTACAGCACTCAGGTCACTGTTTCAGCCACTGAACATTGCCCCAGTTCTCAGAGAAGCCTCCTGCAGTGGCTTTGAGCTGAGGGCAGCCAGTCAGTCAGCCTGTGCACTCTGCCCTTGCAGACTGCAGGGTGCCAGCACACTGGCGTGATGGGTGGAAGGGCTGCAAGAGTGAACGGGAAAACTGCAAGGAAGGAGGTGGGATGTATCTCCCAAAACATTGGAATAAGATGCTCTCTGGTCCCATGGTTATGAGACTACTCAAGCACATGTTAAATAAACAAGAATACCAAACTCTTTGCATTCCTACTGGAAAACAAGTTTTGAACCTGTCTCTCTAAAGGGGATCAGCTAATGAGCTCCCATGTCTCCTGTGCCTTCCTGGTTGGAATTGTGACAATATTTATACCTGGTGCTAAGTGTGCAAAATTATTTCCAGATGTCTAAATATGGCTTATTTTTTGCGCATTAATATTTCACACAGCCTACATGCATTGTAGAGCTCAGATGTTTACTCAGCATTCAAATAAAACATAAAGGGGTTAAAAAACCCTATGTGGTCTATTAAGCTTCCTTAAAAGGGAACTGACAGTATCTGCCTAACTCTAACTTCATTTTATTGCTGAAATTCTGGGGATTTATGTAACTGTCCTGCTTTTTCCAAGGCCTACATTTTTTGTCCAGCTAACTCACTTCCCAGTGTTCCTATAAAATTAAGTGAAAATGAGCACTAAATTTTGATGGCCATATTTCTACTGGAGTTTTTTATTATACCATGGACAATATTAAGGGCTATGGGAGAATCCTCACATTTTCTTCCTGAACTAAGGCCTGAAGATTTTGGGTTGAATAGATGAGTCTCTTCTTCTCACTAAATGGTGGTGTTAAATCACAGTAAATATCGAAAACTTGGTTCACCTTTGCAAAATATGAGAATGGTGTGAGGGACATTCAGTGCACCAGCCCTGATGACTGAGTCACAAGAGGCAGTGGCAAGGTTATACCTCACTCTGCCACAAAAGCTGCCCCTGAGACACGCAGTTCCCACATGTTTTCAACAGATATGGCCCCGTTAATCGATGTCAATTGTCCCTCCTCCTCCACCTGCAAAAAGGAGATGCCTCTCATGCCTCCATGCAAACATATTCTTGTCATAGCTGATTTTATCAAGAGCAGCTATACCACTGCAAATGTCCTGATCACTGCTTTGCAAGTGTATGGAAATGTGAGTCATTTAGCAAGAGCTGGGACAGAGAAAAAAAAACAAATATCAGAGATGGAGTGATCTCCAGCCATTCATGTGACTGTAGAATGTGTTTAGTCTTTTGGCATCTGAATATAGGGGGAAGGAGATTAATGGGATTTTAAGGTGTTCCCCTGAAGATATAACCCTGGCTTTGCACTGGTCTCAACACCTGTCAGTATACGGTGGCTTTTAAACACTAGATGTGCTATCTTGTTTGTTCTCTCAGCGATTTCATGATCTTCTGTCATTTTAAAGTTCTACTTGGTGTTTATTTTTCAGATGAATCTGACCTTTACGAGCAGAGCTGGATTCTAATTTCTTCTTCACCTCTGGGGAAGTCTGATGGACTAAGGTTTTGGTCCCAGCTGTAACCAAGGTGTCATGGCCAACTATGATATTTACATGAAGGCCTGTGTTCAATTAGTAAACCATTTTCCTCAGGAATCTTCAGATTTAGTACGGCTCAGTCCATGTCCCTAATATACAGTAGATCAAGAAGGTATAACTTCCGATTCAAGGTTCCGTACAACATACAGACTGATTCTGTGTGAACTTGGCTCGTGTGACTAATCAGGCAGGTGTCCATGAGTTTATTCATATGTAGATCATCCCTATTAATTAACGTCAGCAAACTCTGACTAATGCTTAGTCGAGTTTATCTTTGTGGATCCAGCTCCAACAAAGAAATGTCAACACTAAACCTATCACTCACCAAATTGCTTTATCATATTTGAATAACACTTATAATGGGCATAAATAATGAAGACAGAAAGGACGTTTGATTTTTTCAGCTTTCATTGAATTATAGATCAAACATTTTATTGAACAGTTTAATATTTAATAATCAAACAACAGTTTTGTTTACCTGAGAGTGTTTTGGCACATGCTTTTTTAATAGGACAGGCAGTAGCTGGATTCCACTACTTTTTGTTCCTTCCCACACCCTACACTGTAAAGTTCAGCAGCCAAAAGTTCAAGCAGTTCTTCAATGAGCTGTAAGAAAGAACACCTAGATTATGCAACCTTTGTTATTTGACTATTCCTAGGCTGGGGGAGAGTTACCTTTTTATTTCTTTTATGAGTACACCACATTTCCCTGAGCATTCCTCTGGGGTAAAAAAAAACCCAAACAAATGATGCTTTTTTCTTTAATGAACAACATCCCCCAGGGCCACAGGGAAGGGTCTGAGATGCAGAAGCTGCTCAAGTCCCTTCAGGTGGCCCTGTGAGGCTCTCCAGTGTCCTTTTCTCAGCAGCAGCATTATTATCACCTCTGGCAAGATGAACCCCTTGGAATTACCTAGTCACAGATAAGGTAATTTTCCCTTCCTTCTTTCTCCAATTTTGTTAACCAAGATCAACAATTCAAAACAATTATTTTTGACTTCTATCTTGTTTGATTCATACTTCACTTTTTCTATTAGTACAGTTGTAACTCTTGTGAGTTTTCATCAACTAATAAATATGCAAAATGGAAACCCAGAGTAAGACTTTTCTCTGTCTGCAAAATTTTCAGCATGTCTTCAAAAACCTCCTATACTCTTTTCCTGCATTATAATTGGCCCAGTTCCATAAATATGTTTAGTGTCCTTATAAACATTGGAAAACTGGGTTTATTGCAATGTCTCAGAGCTTTCTAGGCAGCAAAGTTTTCGAAGATATTGCAACCATTATTACTATCTCACACTGAATAACCAGAGAGGTAAAAAAGTCAAACTGTCATGTAGCTAAAATGTCTCACAGAGTCTTACTCTATCACAGACTCCACCAAAAAAGTAAATCAATCCATATTGCTTTTCTTTCCAGACCACCCACTTGCTCTTTGTACTGGATTTCAGTTACTCTTGTTATCAACACTAAAATATTATAGACTACCTAAAGAAAAGCTAACATTTATAAATGGCCATATTTCTCTACTTATGAAGAGAAAGATTTCTTCCCATGTTTGTACAATCATATTTCTCTCCAGCATATAAAGTGACTTTAGGGACTCTGACTAAAGAAAAGTTTGGGACTGGATAAAAATAAACCTTGATGGGTTTTGCTGCAACCAGCTACTAAGTGGTTTGGGTTCTGTGGGGTTTTTTTCCTCCCATCAGCTTCTAGTCTACATCATGAATCTGAAACATATGAGTAAACACTTAAAAACTTCCACTGTGTTCTTTGATGTTTGCAGTTCAGGGGAGTGTTCAGCTTTTCAACTCAGCATCTTGGAGGTGGTCTCTTACCCAAGGTGAGGGTAAGAAACACCCTCCACTTACAAGGAAAAATGATGGATTAACATTTTGGGGGAAGGCTCCCAGTTTCCTTGTATTCCCTTTAAACTCAGTTTATATAGCACTGGGCTCAAGGCAGTAGATCTCTAATCACAGCATTCCTGCTATGGAGATGAGGATTATATGGGGCAAGGCAAAGAAGATAATGTCTTCTCAGGAATTATTCTTCACATTATTATCTCATCACCCAAGTTGAGGTATGATATTTTTTCCTCGGTAGGAGGCTGTGGTACAGCTGTAAGGAAACACTCAGAGAACAGAATTTGCACTTGTTCTCATTTATGACTGACCTCCATTCCCTGAACTTTGTCTTCAAATAATTAAATCAAACACCATTGCCAAGAGGCCAATGCCAGTATTTTTTGCATGCTAATCATTATTGAGGACCACAACAGGCTTATGGGCTTAAGTTGTCCAAATTAATGGGGAAGACTTTCAGTTGACTGAAGCTCCCCTTAAGTCATTAAAGCAATGTCAATTTATCCTGGAGAAGGATTTGTCCTTAACTGTGTGATGGATGAATCTGTAACTACAACTGTGTTCTCTTTCCATTCTTAATTAGAAGCAAATAATTAAAGAGAAGTGATCCTAATCACTTGATTAGGAGGCATGAAAGCAAAAAGAACTGGGAAGTTAAGTATTCTACCATGAAGGATACAGCAACACTCCATAATCATGTAAGGCTTTCTCCAGGATTATGGTCAGCTGCTTTCCCAAATGCCTCACTTGTCCACTCCAGGTGAACTGCACGGGGTTCAGTTGATGTGATACGGGTATCTGCCTACTAAGAATCAAAGCAAAACCGCAAGTTCCTTTTCCACTGGCTAATTGATATTAAAGACAGAGCTCTAATCAAATTGCAATGATATTTAGTTATAAACCATTTGGAAAAATATTTGAATCAGCAAATAACGGTGCAAGTAATGGTACAAATAACATTCAATATCCCGTGTTCTCCCATAACTGGCCAGGAAGGCTGAAGGAACCTGCTTCCCACAGACGTGTAATCACATCCAGGAAACACACAGCCCAGAGCAAACAGCACTGTGTTTTGCCACATTTATCATCTGACACATTGTTTCCCCTAGCCGGGACTGGAGCTGGTCAAGCCAGAATGCCAAGGGGAGCTCTTTGCATTTGCTCACACTGCTAAATATGCTATCTGTTGCATTTCTCTGGTTAATCCTTTTATTTCCAGCTGAGGAAGCAGCATAGTTGTTCTGGTTTCTAAGCCCCATACGATTCCAACACCAGTCAGGCAAGTAAATGTCTCTGGGATGCCACTGCTGGCATTATGAAAAGCCCCATGGGTGAGGAAGCAGTGGAATCTCTTTAGACCTATCAGGGCACAAAACTTTAAACCTGGCATACTGAACATGGGATTTTCCACAGACCTCACAGGAGCTTTAGATTCCCTGTGCAATCTGTAGGCACAGAGTTATCACTAAATTCCTTGTGCTGCCTTAGCCTTCACAGGCAGCAATTCAGTGGCTTATTGCTATGAAACTACTGAATGACTGCAAGGAATGCAGCAACAAAATGTAGCAAAAGATTGGGCAAACAACCACTTAGTAAAGGTGTTGATAAATGCTTTCTGCAGAGTCTGAAGTCTTTGTTAACTATTCTTTGCAAGAATGACTTTACCTTCCAATTTATTTTAATAGCATTGTGTGCAAAGGCAAAAAAACCCTCTCAGTCTTATAGTTTGGTCTCTAACTTTACAGTAGTTCCTCAGTGTCTTGATGGTAGGAGTAGTGCACCCCTGCTGTTTTTCTGCCAGGTGACACAATTCCGCAAGTTCCACTGCCAGCTGTAAACCAGGCTCTTGGGTCTCGCTGACCAGTGAAGCTCCCCTTAGGCAGCAGAGCTCTTCCTTGTTACCCCGCGGCATCACCACGTTGGTGCTGCACAGGTGGCCATTCCAAGCTCTCCGTGCCTCTGTGGGGGCACCACGAGGCAGCTGGGCCCATGATGCCATCCAGCAGCTCCCCTGACAAATGCCCCTGGCCTGGGCAGCTGCTGTGCCCCGCGGTGAGAGCCTGTCTCCGAGGGAGCCAAAGTGGTCACTCCCTGCAGCCCCCACCCTACAACACATCCATGTTCTTAAGACCCTGAAATATGAACAGAGAGGAGAATTCTCTGTGGACTACAAACTGTAAAGAGTCACAGTCCGAAAAAAAGAGAGATGTATCAATTTTTAGCGATAGCTCTTTTGGCTCAGCTTCTCCAGCTCTGAGATGAAGAAAAATGGGATCAAGCCTACCCCAGTGTTTTGCTGTGCTTGATTAAATGCTACCCTACAGAAACAGGTATAAGAAAGAAACAGAAAGCATTCTAGAAAATTGCCTAATGTGCAAACTGTTGATAAATAGGTTTGAGGTCTCACCAAAAGATCACCTTCCATTTGATTCTTTGATACAATTTTCCTTCACTTACTTCGTTTCTATGCAAATTCTGTCTGAGATAAAAATAGATGGCAATAGAATTAGAAAAACCAAGACATATCATCTGTTTTATATCTTCTGGGCTAAAATCTTCAGATCTACTTAGGATAAAGCTTCTTCTAGTTTCAAAGATCGTCTTCAAAAAGACACACAATAATATATTACACACAAAGTACTAAGAATAGGAGTCCACTGTCTCACTGGAATTTTAATTGTCAATTGAGTAATGGTCCAGACTGCAAGTCTCCAGGAGACAATGTTATATAAGTGGAATTTGGCTCACTGATCTATACTGAAATCTTCTGTATACTTGATTGACATATATGGGCATTTATACCCAACGAACTGCAACATCAGCCCAGTTGCCTCCAAGCTGATACTTTCTTAGGTAACAACAATAAAAGTAGGAATCGGGTAGAAGAAACAAATTACAATGAAGAATAATTCTATTTTCACTGACTGTAGCATCACCATCACTTAAAATGGAAAAAAAATGCCAACCAGTCCTAAAACCAAATGATTGACAGCATCTGGACAAAGCTGGCCAGAACAAACATGTCAGCCGTGTGACAAGCTTAGCCTTTTTTGATTTAAAATCCGAATTATTTGTAAATGAATGGCCTCTTTTCATATATCGGCCTTCCAAAATGCAAATCATGGCATACAAAAATAATTTCAGAAACTCAGCTACTTCTAGTCATTTGTCAAAATATTAATATTACTCTTTAGTAACAGTTAAAGACAAGTTTTAAGAGCAGTGAATTATCTTCACACACCATTAACTGAGTGCCTCAGGCTACACTTCATATGTTTGATGAAATGGCACTCATGCTGTCCCATGTACCAGAAAATCAAGGCATTAAATATGCCTTTTTTCAAGGGAATCTCAGGCATGGTTGGCAAGGTCATGTGTATTGATATGGTCTATATTGATTTCTGCAGGAGATTCGATTGAGGAGCAGGTGATGTTTTGTTTAAAAATATTTTAAGGAGAGTAACAAAGTACGTATTAAAATAACTATGAACTGCCTCATTGGTGAATCTCATCACGTCTCAATGGAGATGTATCTGTTACCAAGGTCATTCCAGCCTGGTCCATAGAGACCAGTCCCTGAGCCAACACTGGCAGTTTATCAGTCATTTAGGAACATGAAGTATTTGATGGTGTCATTCACTGTTGATCAAAATAAAAATAACTGAATAGCAGACTGCAGAGGCTGAGCTATCTGAATCGCAAGGTAAGTCAGTCACCATCCAACCTGCACCTGGGAGCCAGGGACACAGGTGATGGCCACAGACTTGTGATAACAGCTGCAGCTCAGACATTTTTGAAAGTAACTGTAAATACTACCACTAAGGATTGCTGTAAGTCTTCAATAAATACAAGGAGAAATAGCAAAGAGAGGTGGCAAAGGGAACCTGGCCCTGAGCACAGCTTGGGTAAAGCTGCTATGCTAAAATTCATTATTTTGCTGAGCTTATACATTGAGGGAGATGTGGGAATACAAGAGGGAGCACGGAAAATGTTTTTAGCTTATCCAGCTTCTCAAAAAGACATGACACACCATTAAAAAGATTTATGATACTCTGGGGAGAAACAGAGTACAGGTTTATTCATGCTGGAAAAGACAAGTTTGGGAGTTAAGCTTAGATATATGTGACTATTTATGCTTGGAAACAGCCTGTAAGGGAAAGAGGGAACTTATTACCAAATGCACAAATTAGATTTCCAAACACAGGTAACAAGTAGTATCTTGAGATGCCCCAGGGCATTCAGCCGGGTCTCCAGATGGCATGGATGATTCCCATGTCCTGCAGCCACAGCAATCAGAGATCAGCCAGGATTCTGCCTGTCCCAGATTCCCAAGGGCACCTCCTATGGGACCTCACCTTAACAGGGTTCAGTGTGAGACCAGACACTGCTCTGGAGAAGTAGGATGATCTGCTCTGAGGAGAAAACGCCAGTGGACAGAGGTGAATGCTGGACAGGCAGTGCACTCACCCAGCCTCTCTTCCATGTGGCCTGGACTCCCTCTGTTACAGATCCCCTCCCTGTACCCAGCTTGGAGGTACCCACAGTATTCCTGTCACACCCAGTGCTATACTCTTAACAGTGGTCAAAATCAGACCTCAAAGTTCAGGGCCTTGCTGGCCTCCTGTGGGGCTCAGAAAGGTGATTTTGTGGTGCACAATGATGAAGGCACTTGATATAGAGACCCAGGTGTGGCCCAGGGTCTCACCAAAATGGACTTGGTACAGCATGGACTGAAAATGCCATGAACATGGCTCTGTGTGTCAGACCTTCTCCCCTCACTCCAAGGGCTGTGATAAAGCACCACTGGCTGATAAAACATGCTATATGTCTTACTTATCTGCTCAGAGTGCAGTTGTGCTAGATTTGGGATCAAAAATTAATTTTCTTCAGCTTATACTGACAAGGATCAGAGATCTCATCTTCTTTCACCTTGGGGCATATGATTTCATCTATAACAGCTTAAAAGCTTCAGTCTAAAGTCTTCAGTCCAAAGTCTTTGGACTAAAATGAAAACAAATAGGTGAAAATTATGAAGTTCCTTACATAAAGGGAGTGACAAACTGTTAAACTACTCTTTCTTCTTCACTTTAATCTCTATGAAACCAGTAAGTTCATGTAGCATAAGAGAATTGAGATTGAAGAAAGGCAGGAGAGGCAAAATGAAATTGGAAGCCTAAAACTACAAAGAGAATTATATCAGCCATGTGTGCACCCAGGATTCAAAACAAGTGAATAAATACTTCTGAATTTTCAGCAGAGAGGACACTGGATGTGAAAAGGAGAGATTAACAATTGTTGATCTGGAGCACTACTTACTAAGTATAGATATTTTCACACAGTCCAGTGCAATTTATCTCCACACTCAGAAGGGAATCCACACAGTGCACTAGGACTTACCTGCAAATGTGAAGTAAGGGCTTCATCAGCCCAAGTACCAAGCTTTTGGCGTTAATATCTGAAAGGAGAACTTTCCTTCATGCATTAAGAAATGCATAAACATGGAGAAATCATCTTGCAGACGGACCATCTGGGATTTTAAAATAATTATTTCCATGTCTCTGTGGTTTTTTATGTTGACCACTGACCACCAACTGCTTAATTCAATACCACTGATACCGGTAGAAATCTAATCACTAGACCCCAAAGAGCAGGCATACTCTGGATTCCTCTTTTTCCCTTGTAGGCATTTTGTTTCTTGTATTCTGACATTTTCCTTTGGCCCCATAGCACTCTTGGCACAAAAGGGAAGATCCGTTAATCTTACTGCAGTATTGCTAAAGAAGCCCAGTCATGAATTAGGATCTCGTTGCACCAGGCTCTATGTAAACACAGAATGAAATGTTGATACGTAAATTAGGCTTTTGGTTGGAAGCTATTTACAGTCTTGACTGTAAAAGGATTAGCTTCACCTAAATGGCATGGAACAGTGAGAGGTATATCTGTAATTGTCTCATTGTTACAGCATCAAGCACATTTGATTTGAAAAGGCCTGTGAGTGCATGTCACAATCTGGGCATTGCACAGCCCTGTAACGCAGATGAGCCATGAGACAAACCCTTCAGCACACCCAAGGCATGTGATTTTCTTATGGCCAAATCCTCTTTGCATAATTTCCTTCTTTTATTTTAGGATTAGAACTTCTGCTCTTCAGAAAAATAGATTTTTATGCCTCCCTTTTCAATTATTTTGTGTATGAATTACCTGGTATGTTCCCCACAGCTCACTGCCTGCACTGGAATGCCATGTAGGAGCCAAAGAGCTTGGTTTAAATGCTTTGTGAATTGCCCCAGTGTTTTATCTCCCCAAAACACAGTCTTGCATCCCAAAGAGCACACTGATCTTCAGCTCTGTGAACTTTTTGGTAGAATGAAGTAGAATGCAATACATATTCCCAGAGGTAGGGAAGAAAGAGAAAATTCAATATTTAATACTTAATCTTTAGATTTTTGAAAATATTTATCAAAAAATTCTCTTTAATGCAACATGCAATGGGAATTGCCCGTGTTTTGATGCAGGAAAAGTATGTTGTCCTAGCACTTTTCTCTTTCTAGTTTCCGGCTTCTTTGAGATGCTGACAGAACAACAGATGGCAAACCTTGCAGTCCCATTTTGCCTCAGTGGAATTTAGGGCACACTGCAGTGACTGAACAATCGAGTTGAGGGGATATCCAAAAGCGACGGCCTCAAAGCTGAACTGTGCGCTGTGGACTGTAAAACAGACAAAGCACTGCTTGTAACCCTCAGCACTGAGCCCCTCGATTCAAATCTGCTCATGTAAGAGGAGATGGGATATGGCAAGAGGGAAAGAGGTCTCATTATAGGAGGCACTAGTGCTATAATAACAATAATAAATACAAGAATTTCTCAGTGTCATGAAACTCCATTTCAAAACCAGGCAGCTGAAACAATAGGAGTTTGCCAAAATCAGACGTGTATCAGCATTCTACAAAAAGCACAGAGCAGGCATATGTCTCCCAAGGAAAACTCACGGCTCTACTTCTAAACAGTTTCAGGTGTGCATGATAGGAGTCAGAAATACCAGAGAAGGAAGGCAGGAAAGACACACCAGATACAAACAGACGTAGTATGTCCTCTGGTATAAATGCTGACAGAAAGCTTTAGGATTAAGGGCTAGCTGTGATTGATTTATGAATGTCAATGTATTTCTACAGTCGGGTTTTTTTAGACGATGCTGATTGTAAAATAGCTCCAGGCTGTTCCGTAGCACCAAAGAAATGTGAAGAAAAATTACACAACCCAGTACTGGATCAGTACTGTAGACACACAGAAACTCTGACAATTTCCTGTTCCTATGGAAGAAATAAAGAGGGAGGACAGAAAGAAGAAAATTGTGCCCTAGTAAGATGGTGACTGGCTGCCAGATCACCCAGACAAGGCTTTCACTGAGGCTGATTTCCATGGTTGAGTGGGACAGCTTTAATCTCATGTTTTGAGAAAAACTGGGCTGGACTCACAGGTAAACATTTTGTCTAGATCTTTACTGTCCTCAGGCTGCTGAAACAAAAACCTAATCTAGAAACATTTGTGTGGCAAAAGCTATTAATCATAAACAAGTGTGTAGACAGAAGTGGGCACACAGGAATGACCAGGGAGACGGCTGGAAAGGTGCAAGAAGCCCATCTTGGTGTCTCCTGGGACAGAGAAAACTAGCACAGGAAAGGATAGGTGCAGATCAGGCCCCAGACACAGCTGACCAGATGAGTTTCTATCACTCTTTGAACTGTTTGACCAGGAACTTTTCTCCGTAAAGAAATATTTCCCTATTTGATCTGTCCCATGCTCAATTCATAAACTGCATCAGAGAAAGTGTCTAGATCCCACATTGTCTTCTCCCTGCCAAGAGGAACATCTTATGGGACTTGTATTATTGGTTAGGCACTTAGGTCAAAAAAAAATTTTATACTACTGAGGTTCTGGGAGTGCTGTTCCAGCACTGTATGCCCATCCCATGTGCCAGACTATCATACTAATTGCCTCTCCTATGCCACTTACATGTGCATTCTTAGGTTTCCAATCCCCTTTACCTGCTAAAATAAATAAATGCATTAAATAATTTCTTCTGTAAAGTCTTATTCAAGCATTTTCTGATTGCTTTTTAACAAATCAGAGTGAGTTGTAGCATAAAGGTATTAAGCCAGATGCAAAATGCTTTACACTTGAAATAAGAAGAGTTTTTGATGACATCTTCATCTCTAAAACATTTAGTAGATTTCAGGTTTTTTCCAAATGAATTATCTTCAGGCCAGTTCTATTGAGGGTGATTTCCAGTGTACCCAACAGCACCGTAACTAGGCATCATTAACAAAATAAATCTAGGAGAGGCAGTTCATTTTCCTTAGCTAAATAGTTACAAGAAGTATGTGCATCTCTAACAGATGTTTGGAAATGTCTCTTCTCATGATGTTAACAGATTGCAGAAAAAAACAATATTTGGGCAGTTTTATTGGAGAAATCAACTTAACTTGCTGGGAGACAGATTATAGCTCTGGAAAAAAACACACTGATTGGGCCAGTGAGGCTTGGAAGAGACTTTCAGCCTTGCTTAGATTGGGGGATTAGCAGTGAATTATGACCTGATTTACAGAGCTGTTTTTCAATACCTACAAGATTCACTGAGTACTTCTGAAAACAGCCCTGCACAGAGCAGCAGGAGCAGAGAAGAAGAGGTTGACTATGTAAATGTCAGTTGTGGGAAATGTCAAAATGAATGAAAGTTTTAAAATGTTGCCCCAAATTATTTGATCAAGCCCACACAGTGTGTGAGTGAGCAAAGGATCAAAACCAGAACTCATGGCCACACCTCCACAATGCCACCATGTCCAGGGGACTCAACCTGAGGCTTCTGGGAGAAACCTAGCTTAACACAAGAACTTGGCTATTGAAA
>VYXC01007453.1:968450-1048720 GCA_013397175.1 Platysteira castanea | reverse complement strand
ATTATTTTTTAAAATATTTATTAAAAATAATATGTAGGTTTGTTTCCAAATAAAATATTTATGTGCAGCCCTCCCCATTACATAGGAGATATATTATGCAACACCTGAAAAAGATAACAGAACCCAAGCATGAATCCTACACAGGAAAGCTCTGAAATTTCAGACAAGCTTGGCATGACTTAGTTTGCATCTTTACCCTGGTTGTACTGTCCCTAAGTCATCTACCGATCAAGTGCCCTGACACAGCTTGCTCCCTTTGAAAAGCTAAAGAAAATAAAGCTCAAATTATTAATCACAAGAGAAAGGTATTTTTAAGAATTGTATTTGCCCAGTTAGGAAAAGCACTGCACAGAATACATTAAGGCTGCAGAACATGTGAGTGATGATGGCAGCGAAGAGTTGCTGATTGCTGACAGCAAACTCCTGATTCTACAGTACTCCAGCTACTGCTCGTCTTTAAAATCTTCCATCAAGCAATTTTGAGTGAAGTACTGGAATATTTTCACTGCATTTCAAAGTATAATTTACAATCAGTGATACAGCAGTAAGCAAATAATATACTTAAAGAATGATGTAAGTCATCACACTGTTAAAATTTTGAAGGCATCATTCTAGAAGAAACAAGTATAAACAAGAATAAGCAATGCTTATTCTTACTTTTGTGTGCACTTTTACTCAGTGTGATATGTACTTGAGTCAGCTATCAGAAAAAACCCCAACTTTCTAGCGAAAGTTTATTTTCTTCTTTAACGTTTTTTTCCCTGGCAAAATGTAGATTTTGTAACCTTAATAAATTGTCCTATTTAGATTGTGGCACAACCTGATTTAACAACTGCAAGGGCTCTGTATGCCTTATACTGAGAACAGAATGACTAAAATTACTTATGAAATAATTCACCTCTGTCAGAGCCCATCATCGACCTTGGATATCTGGGTGTTAAAGGGATCTTAATTCGTTCTGTTCTGTATTGCAAGTTACTCGAAGAACCTGTTTTTAAAAAAAGGAAACATTAAAATGACAGAAGTAAAAGCAACTACACTAAACAAAAAGGTACATTTAGATTCTACTTCTTCAATGAGCATTAAAATGGCCTCTAAATGATCAAGGCACAAGCTTCAATGATTACCCTCGTAATTGTGAATATCATAAATGTAGAAAATTATCTTGATTACACAGTCAGTATAAACAGAGCACAATGCAGCTACACAGTATATATGCACTGTTCATACTTGTATGAAAAAATATTTTGAGTATTTTCTTACGAAGTTAAACCTTACTCCAAGTCCAAGCAAGAATCTAACATCTCTGTTCACTAAGAATCCATGGGACTGCGCAAAGGGCATTTAAAATATTCTGATTACATTCTGCTTGGTTGAATACATCATCACTGATACTGGTTGCAAACTGTTATGCCCCTTTTTGCTGTGCTTGTAAAGCTACCATGCTCTACTCAGTCTTTGACAGAACACAGGAACACATACATGTACAAAACCTCCAGTTACTACATAATTTAAAATTTAAATAAATCTAAAATGTTAAAATTTCACTTCTACAAAGCATACATTTGCTTTGGTATCATTAGGCTAGGCATAAAAAAAAGTTCACACGTCTATCAACTAACATAAGCATCATTTATTTTCCAAGAATACAGTTTACATTTGGCCATTAGTCATCCTTGACTTTTTGCTCAGGGGGCTCTCTCCTTTTCTTTCTTCTCACTAGCTCATTGAACCCCAACCTTTGGCCCTGCCTCCCATTTCTCTAAGGATACTTTCAAAGAGTAACAGGCATGGAAAGGAAAATCCCTCACACACACAGACCATTTCAAAGAGACTGTGAAGAACAAACTAAACACAGCAATTTCCAGGGAACACCTTTAGTCATAAACCCACAAGAAATGAAGCAAAGGAACACCAGAAGCTTTTAGGTTTTGCCAATGAGGACAATGCCATAACATGGATACTTAAGGATTTTCCCTTTTATAATTTTCTCCAATATACAGAAGTCCCACAGGAAATAAATCAGAAAAGCTAGTTACCAAGTCTGGCACTAGATGGCAATGAATTCGAGCCATGAGATGCTCTTGTACGTGAATTTTCAGAGTAGTCATTGGAGTGTTTATGACTTAGGTCCAAACTCAGGCGACCTTGATGCTGGGAACTACACCAAAAGAAAAGCAGAATAGGGCAACAGTTAGAATTGGGCGAAGAACCTCAGCAAATAGAAACTGGCCAACAAAAAATTTTGGTTAGGCCCCAAGCTACTGAATAAAATGAATGCTTCTCTCTTTCCCACTTTCACATTGTCCCATCATTTTACTAATTATTAGAAGCCAGAAGGAAAACAGCCTTGAAGTACTATAAAAGAAAGAAAGCTTTGTTTGTTTAGGCAATGACAAGAAAAAATATTAGAAATTAGTTAATTTAAAAAATTAATTTCTTTGTCAGTATCAGTCAGTGGGGCAGAGAAAAACCTAATCCATCAGTTACTGAAAGACATGAAAGCAACTGGCAGATCATTTATATGCAAAAATAAGGCATTTAATAATGCAATAATGGTTTTGAGAACCCTAGATCAAAATAACACACAATAGCAGTGTGTTTTACTCTGCACTCTACCAAACTACCAGAAGCAATTTTATTCTAATGAAAAAAATTTTGGGGAGATTATAAATTTCAAAACACCTGGGATGCAGATGCTGATGACATATTTGGCTGGCAACTGATGGGCAATTGCTGGTGTGAACTCTATGGCTCCAGGCAGTATAGATTGGATTTCTCATAACAGCAGTCACTGCAGGACACGGTGCTAAGCTTCTTGGTACCGTCCCTGCTTCAGATGATAAAAGCATATTCTTATCAACATTATTAGCATATAAAGCATAGATTTAAAATATACCTTAATATTTTATAATTATGTATTATAACATTTACGTGTATGATAAATAAAAATATTAGCATACAAATACATTATTAAGCACCATACAACACCCTTTGATAATACATGCATGTTTAAAATCTTGTTTATCATTCTGTAATGGGTCAGTAATAAAGTGGATTATATTACCAAAAATGAAGCCATTCACAGCATATGATTTTAATATGTGCTAGTAAATAAAGAGATTTTCTGTTTTCAAGTACAGAAGATTTTTATCCAGCAATGAAAATTCTGCATTTGGTCATCCAACCAACATGCACGTTTCTATTTGGTACTTGAACTGACTGCAGCTAAAATTATTCTGGTTCCTCTCTTTTGTTTCCTCAAAGAGTCCCACTTCTAACACGATTTTAAATTCTAGTATTTCAATATTTATTTCTGAAACTTACTACTCAAGCTGTTCTTTTAAAGGACACTCATCCTTCAGTACTAAACCAAAGTCTAATTTTCTTTTAAATGAGTTGGTAGCATAGAACACAACAGCAAAAATGTGTTCTCATTTCAAGACATAGACTCATATTGTCCAATATTGTCTAAAGTAGGTTTGACTTGACTCAGTTATTAAGAGTGGGAAAGTATCATGCTAAGATAAAAGTTAACTACAAGGTTAGAAATAATACCTTTTAATACTTTTTCTACTACCATTGAGGGAGAGAGAAAGCGAGAGAAGAGTAAAAGAAATCAAAGAGCAAAAGCTTCTTGGTCTGAGCTACTCATGAGCATGTCTTTACATTCTGAAAACTGACTGGGACACCATCGTTTGAAGCTCTCCATTGCTCCTGATACACATATTATTACCTTCATGTTCTCCAATAAGAATAAGATCTTCCATAATTTCTAGAACTTACAGGAGTTCGGGGCTTTACAAGAAGAGAGGATTAACTCATAAAAATCAATATAACCTTGATCTGAAATTTAAGATTAATATACAACTGCTGAAAACTGAAATCTAAGACTAGACACTAAGGAGTAAGCAAACTATCTGACAACACATTTACCAAATGCTTCTTGACTATTTCAAATTAACTAGCATACAACATCCTAATTACCTCCTTAAGCACTCTATTTAGTCAGGGCCAATTCAAAACCTGCTAACATGAACTTCAATACCAACAACTGTTCAATCAACTGAAACAAAATGGTGTTTTCTGTTCCACCTGATTATATTGATATATCTTGAGCTTCTTGTGAGTCCCCTCTTCAGTATCTTAATATGTCAAACACACTCACTTTCAACCTTTTATTTGGATTAAGATCAGTCAGTTTGGGCACTCAGTGGCAGATACACCAAATATTTCCAACAGGTAGAACTTAGTATGTTTCACTTTCTGAGTAATAGATCTTTTTCCTTGGAAGTATTTCAGAAATGAAGGAGCTAAAGACTGGGGTATCTCCAATTACTTTCAAAAATACTGGAAATCTTACTTGTCCTCTTAATGGACAGGCTACAACTTGTTTTGCACTAATGTATTGAGAAATTCTCTGCACTGAAACTGACGAAAACAAATCCTTCAGGGAGAAATTGCTCAGCTTCCTTAGAGATTCTTAAACAGGTTTCACTTCTTTACAGTGCAAAAGCTGAGCACACCATGTTCAGACTACAACAGATCATGGAAGTATGTTCTCTGAATCATGTTCCTTTTGTAAGTACAGAAGTACTGACTAATCCCCAATAGTGTCCAGTATGGACAAGTGCCTCGGGGCATTCCCAGGAAGCAGTTAGCTTCTGTCACTCACTCACCTGCTGACATGCTGCCAGAGTACAAGGCAGCAGGCACAAAGCCATCGCTGTGCCTGGCAGAACGTTTTGGGGAATATGGTGCCCATTCCTGTAGCTCTGGAGACAGATGCTCCTCACTAGCTGGAGCATATTTCTGCACCTACAAGAACACAGAAATTTGATGACAGGAAGTTGGAGATTTAAAAGAGTAAAATAGCCAAACCATGGAACAACAAGCAACATCAAACCTTCACGTATCCATTCCAGAATGTGCCACCACAGTGCTTTTTATACCTTTGTCTTTCAATGATGTCTTTCTATCCATTTTTCCTCCATCCTACTTTGTTACGATTTTTTATTATTTTGTAATCTTTTTAGGCCAATATTTGCAATTTTACTGATAACTTTTGCTTCAGTGAAACACTCAGAATTTAGTTACATTTCTCTTTTAAAATAATGCTTTTGCAGGATATTTCAGCCGCTATTGCTGCAGGTATTTGCTATAGAAGATCTGGCTAAAAAGCCAGAAAGCATTTTCCTCTATGCCTGCATTTCCAGATACATGTGAAGTAACCTCTCTCCACCAAGCAATTCAGGTTTTAGAACCTCACAATTTCTGTTCTCTATATAATGACACTGGTGAGTTAGGAACACATGAGAATAGCTCAGATATTGACAGTGATCCAGGAGAGCTGCAGTGCAGGGCTCAGCACATGGCGTTTACACATTTGAAATATATAACACAAAATATGAGACTGATGCATGTAAAAAGTGAAAAATAATTATTGAAAATGTACTTACAGTTTTTATGATAGCAGTGTTTTAATTAAACGAAAAGTTACTGAGAGCACAAAGTCTCTAAACGGCAGAGGTGCCTTCTTAGAACCAGTATTTGATCATTTTCATTTCTGCACTAGTAATTGTTCCACCTACTACCCAGGAATTAAAATACACCTAAATTTATCAGCTTATCAAAGTACACAAAATTAACTGCGTATATACACATCTAAGTAAACTGACAACACCCAATATGGCTACAAATTAAACTAACACTGTATTTTGCTGTTACAGATACTACTTCAGGAGTGAATGCACGCAGACTAGGCACTACTGTCACAACAGTCTGATGTAGTTGCAATGGACAAGGGCAATTCCATCAGAAAAAAATTTTCAGAGTGAATTATGTCCACATTTTGAGGCACAGTATCACTTGTGCTCTCCAGCCAACAACTTTAGAGTTACAAAGTTCTGCCTATTTTCTGGGCGGAAATAGGGGAAAGAGAAGAAAAATAAAAAAGAATCATAGAACCTAGTTTTAATTTAATCCTAGGAACAAAAAAGAACTAATTTATAAAGTAACCCTAAAGAAACAAAACAAAAAAAGTCATTGTAATTCTATTATATAATTTTCTTCTCTACCTTGAACCAACACCTACTTGACACCTGTAACACAGCTTGGGCAGTACATCAAAGCAACTGCAATATGTCCCCATGTATCCTTTTGGTCTCTTCAATAGTGAGTGCCAAAACCACCCACTCTGTTCCAGCTAACAAATCTCCTGGGCGTAAGTCCCCACCTACATGTGTCCTTGTCACAATTGGAACTCTTCCCTCCCTCATTTCTCACTATACAAATATTACTACAGTTATAACTAGGGCAGTGTATGTGCTCGTGACAATGCACTACAACAAAGAATGGGACTATCAGTGCTAATGGATCAACTTGATATTCTACATAAAGCAAACAATATTCAAACGTGTTCAATATCTTGATGTTGTTTTGTTGTTATGTATGTGCTAAAATATTACATTAGAATATGCCCTCCTTCACTTCTTGCAGTGCAGTTCTTGATGAGAACTGGTGACCTTTCTCTTAGCCATACTGCTCTTCAAACCACATCTGCTGATTACAGCTAAAAAATTAAACCCTTATTCTTTTCTGTCATTTGTTGTGCTGGTTTTGGCTGGGACAGAGTTCATTTTCTTCACAGTAGCTTGTACAGACTATGGGTTTTTTTGCATGTGTTGGAAGCAGTGCTGGTAATATAGGCATGTTTTCATTTTTGCTGAGCAGTGCTTACACAGAGGCCTAAAGCTCTCCATAACTAATTTTCCTAAAAATGTTTGGGAATGCATAAGAATGGAAGCAGACAAAACACAATGGAAGCAGACCAAAAAAAAAAGGCATAAAAAGCTTCCAACTGTTCTTTTATACCAGTATTGTTGCAGGATATGGCTCTAACCCTGCACTACTTCCCATTCAGCTCTGCCATCTGTATTGCTTCCAAAAGTCTGTGAACAGACTGGGATTATCCAGGTATAAACACATAAGGGGAAAGAATATTAAATTCTAAGTTATTATGATGTAATTGCATTAAAAAAATAAACTAATAAAAGTCTATAAATTTCAGTTTTCAGTTGGGAAAGAAAAAAAAAATCTCTATCTGCCAGCTGAGCAAATCTGAGGCAGTGGACCTGAAATGACATTATTGATTATGCCACTTTATATACTGCACTCATCTAAATAGGTCCTTCCCAGAGCACAAAAATTTTTTCTTCCATCTAGTCTGTCAAGACATCACCCACCATCTTCTCAACAGGGTTGTTTATTCTAACAAATTATATGCTGATTTTGAACTTGCATCATATTCTAATAAACAGTTCACCTCTAGAGTGTAATGGGCCTAACACCCTATGAATTTCAGGTAAGATGCACAAAATTATTTAGACACATACAAAGGCTTACAAAAAACCAACACTTCTTCCATTAAATTGTACAGTGATCTGGACAACCAATCTGACTTTTGTAAAACTTCAGAGACCCTATTTTCAGTTTTTCTAAAACTGATATTTTGCATTTTAATTTATGTCTTTTCAGGTTGTCAAAAACATACAAGGGACCAGATGTTCCAAAAAGCAGCACTAAAACCCAAGATATGGCAGCTAAGCAGAACCCTATCTTTCTGTTTGGTGGCCACCACTGCCTGTTAAATACTGGAACTCCACAAATTTGTTTTGTACTTTGGGATACTGCCAAGTGCCAACTGAGCTTGAGTTCAGAGGACCTGGATTCTGAGGACAGGTTATGGTACATGTACCTCCTGCTCCGGTACATAACTGGGCACCCAAAACCACATTGCTAATACACTTCAAGGTTTCTAGTTTTCTGCTTCAATATACCAAGCTTCTACCTGAAGTGCAGGATTAGGAATGGGCACAGGGGTCATTTTATGCCTCAGAGCAGGAGCCGATTTTGGCCTTGGTCTTTTAATCTCCGGCTCTTCAACTCTTTGAAAGCCAATGTCATCTTCACAGGATTTCCTTGAAGATAGGTGAGTGCAGTCAATTCCCTCCTCCCGATAATAATGCCCAGCATTCCTGCTGCGCCCCTTGAGAGTAGCAGAGTCCTGTTTAAGTGCCAAGGAAACTGGAGCTTGGGCAGTGGCTGGGCTGGTGGGTGGTGATCCTGTTGTTACTGTAGACTCTGACGCAGAGCTTGCCTGCTGTTTATGTTTAAATTTGATAGAGTCACTTCTCTTAGGAGGAGTTGGAGGAGTTGAAGCCACTTCAGCTTTTGATGGCTGAGGTGAATGACCTGTCACCTGATTAGGGGAAAGGTACTCCAGTTTGGGAGGAGTTGGTGGCCTTTTGAAAGTATCAGGGTCAAAGATAGATTTCCTTTGTTTTGGCTTTTTGTACACAGAGAACTTTTCTGTTTCTGTTGCTGAGATATTAACCATGACTTTTGGCCAGGTACCACCACTGTGCTTAGTTCCATGTCCTTTGTCAAACGCTGTCTCAACCATCATACAGTCAGTTCCTGCAGGTTCATAGGGCAGCCTCCTGTTGTCCAAGTCAACAGCTCCATAGCCTTGGTCCCCATATGTCTCTGGGCTGAAGGAGCTGAGACTGTGTTCTGAATTACTATGGCAGCTGTGCACTGTGTTCCTACGAGAGTCTACTCGTAATGTGTTATTCGGGAAAGGTTTGTGATCGCAAAATGAAGTGCTGCCCTGATCACTCTGGTCCTTCTTGCCATCCATGATGTCTGGATTGAAAATGTCGGTCTGGGTTGAGCTGTTGAGTTTCAGATTTCTTTTATTTTGTGCTTGTATCTCTGATGCATGAACTCTACAGTTCGATATTTTTTCTGAATCCTTCAAATTTTCAAATATATTTTGACCGCTCCAAGATGAGCTCTGAGGAAAAACCTAAAACAAAAACCATATGTAATCACTTTATTGTTGTGGCTGATTTCTCTTTAGTATGAGTCATATCCTAGTCTCCTTGACTTATCTATACCTGAATATACACTTAATAATATCATACAATTCAAAGCACAGAACATCAGATAAAATGAAGCTAGAAAAATTTTTGTAACATTTTCACAACAAGTCCAAAAGGGCAACTCCACATGGTGGCAAAATACTCAAGTGAAGTACCTTCATTCTACTTCTGCCTCTGATAAGTGATGCCAATAAGATAACTTTCATTGTCCATTTCCACTCAAACATTTCATCATCTTACTTTCTTAAAACCTCAGGCTCTCTAGATCTGAAATTACAACTCTCAAAATCCATGTGACAGGCCCAGAATAATGGGATTCTAAACTTAAAAGAAAATTGGAATAATGCTTTTATAGAAATAAGCCTTAAAAACAAAGCTTTGCACTTAATCTTCATGATAGCAAAAGTTCAGTTTTCTGCACAACACCTTCCTGACTAGAAGCTACCTTTCTTTAGTCAGCAGGCAGTTTATCTTTCACATATAAAATTGCTGCAGCTCTGAGGCAAAACCCAAGAAGCAGCAAGCAATTGTGGTAGCACTCATTTCATGGGTGACAAGCAAGCAAATGGGAAAGAAGACAGTAAGTTAGTCTCATTTCCTATTAGATGGCACAAGAGCCTTCCTTTGGAAATAACTGTTGAGGGAGTGTACCACCAGTGAAATGTAGCCAGATGGTTGTCTTTTCCCCATTTTGATATATTCTTTTTTTTTCATATACCCTTCCCTGAACAACTAGAATAATTCTGTATAAGTTCAAGAGAATTCCGCAAATTTAGCTTCTGCTACTCACCTTCATGAGTGATAGACTAAGGGAATCCCTACAGTTTCGTAGCAGAGCTTCACATTCAGTAAGCGATTTATTATCTAGTGCAATGCCATTGATCTATACACAAAAGAAACCACAACAGACGTCTGTAAATCAAAGGTAATAGGTAGGGAGGATTTAAGGTAGAGTATCTCTGAGACAGGGAAAACACTACTCTACACAGGTATACATGAGTGAAGTCTGGCTGATGTTTGCGCATTCCTCAAGAGTGGAGAGTAGAAAATTCTCAAGTACAATGTGCTATTCCTGCAGGGACACAGTGTAAAACCCCTGCCCTCCGTGCAGCTGCACCAACAGCGACCACCTCCCCTTTCACAGTGCACAAACCACTCCCACCCTGTAAGGCTGCAAACGCACCCAGGGACACGCTTCCTCCCCAGAACAGATGACAGCTGTGGTACCAACATTTACAAGACAAGAGACCTCTCATCCCATAAAGGGATGCCTTTTTGGAACTGACCTTTCTTAGTCAATATAAGAATCTCACATATTATATATATATATATATATATAAAATATATATAACAAGTGTGAAGAATAAGCTAATGCTTCTGACAAAAATTCTCATATGAACTCAGGAAATAAGTTGCACATTTTATTCATGACTCAGCCATACAAAAACATTAATTTAGAATAACTATTCAGTGAATTTACAAAAAGGACTCAATATTGCAAAAGTAAAAAAACTAAGTGAAATGTTTGGCATCTTAAAGAGTAGCATCAATGACAACACTTCNTGGGATTCTAAACTTAAAAGAAAATTGGAATAATGCTTTTATAGAAATAAGCCTTAAAAACAAAGCTTTGCACTTAATCTTCATGATAGCAAAAGTTCAGTTTTCTGCACAACACCTTCCTGACTAGAAGCTACCTTTCTTTAGTCAGCAGGCAGTTTATCTTTCACATATAAAATTGCTGCAGCTCTGAGGCAAAACCCAAGAAGCAGCAAGCAATTGTGGTAGCACTCATTTCATGGGTGACAAGCAAGCAAATGGGAAAGAAGACAGTAAGTTAGTCTCATTTCCTATTAGATGGCACAAGAGCCTTCCTTTGGAAATAACTGTTGAGGGAGTGTACCACCAGTGAAATGTAGCCAGATGGTTGTCTTTTCCCCATTTTGATATATTCTTTTTTTTTCATATACCCTTCCCTGAACAACTAGAATAATTCTGTATAAGTTCAAGAGAATTCCGCAAATTTAGCTTCTGCTACTCACCTTCATGAGTGATAGACTAAGGGAATCCCTACAGTTTCGTAGCAGAGCTTCACATTCAGTAAGCGATTTATTATCTAGTGCAATGCCATTGATCTATACACAAAAGAAACCACAACAGACGTCTGTAAATCAAAGGTAATAGGTAGGGAGGATTTAAGGTAGAGTATCTCTGAGACAGGGAAAACACTACTCTACACAGGTATACATGAGTGAAGTCTGGCTGATGTTTGCGCATTCCTCAAGAGTGGAGAGTAGAAAATTCTCAAGTACAATGTGCTATTCCTGCAGGGACACAGTGTAAAACCCCTGCCCTCCGTGCAGCTGCACCAACAGCGACCACCTCCCCTTTCACAGTGCACAAACCACTCCCACCCTGTAAGGCTGCAAACGCACCCAGGGACACGCTTCCTCCCCAGAACAGATGACAGCTGTGGTACCAACATTTACAAGACAAGAGACCTCTCATCCCATAAAGGGATGCCTTTTTGGAACTGACCTTTCCTAGTCAATATAAGAATCACAGATATTTTATATATATATATATATATATATAAAATNTATATAAAATATATATAACAAGTGTGAAGAATAAGCTAATGCTTCTGACAAAAATTCTCATATGAACTCAGGAAATAAGTTGCACATTTTATTCATGACTCAGCCATACAAAAACATTAATTTAGAATAACTATTCAGTGAATTTACAAAAAGGACTCAATATTGCAAAAGTAAAAAAACTAAGTGAAATGTTTGGCATCTTAAAGAGTAGCATCAATGACAACACTTCAAAATAAATAAAAATTTAAAAAGGCAAATGCATTTTTAAGACTTACAGCAATTATTCTATCTCCCACAGTAAGGGAACCCTCTTTGGCAGCTGGGCTTCCGGGCACAACAGCAGCAACAAATACTCCATTTTCTAGACTGACCCCACTATCTGAAATACACAATAAAGAATTTGATTCTGCAATTCAAATATATTGCTCAAATGGCATGTCTGACCTGCCTGCACAAGCAAGAAATATGAGTACCAATCCAAATGAACTTCAGTTTCTGAAAACCCTTTCAAAGAAGTAACAAGACAGGGAAAACAAGGATTTTGAGTATCCCAGAAATTAATATAATCACACAAAGATAGGGTAACTGGGTTTAACAGACTTGTTTACACTCACAGGAACATTCCAAACAGGCACCTAAGTAGACACAAGTATTTTTAAAAAATCAACTAAAACTCACCCAATGACAGAAAGAAAATCTGTACTTACAGAATAAAGCTATTATTAATGACAGCATTCTTGGTTTGTTATAAAAAATTAATGAAAACCCCTATCTAGGGGGTCATAACAGTGTAAGTGCGATTTAAGCAAAGGCTTAGAGAACGTGTACCTTTATGTCAAGCCTCATCTGGCTGAACAAACATGTACCATTTTCATCCATCCTTTATAGTCATTACCTTTATGTCCAGAAACATTGATGTGAAGAGGTGTTATCACTCGCCCACCTAAAGACTTCCTTCTTCGAACCACCATATTAATAACACCTCCTCCATTTAGAACAGCTTTAATAACTTGCTTTTTGTCCTTATTGGTAAGATCCACATCATTTATCTTCAGCAGCCAATCATTCACTCTGGTAGACACACAGAATCAGGCAGGTCAGTTATAAGCTCACTTTGCTGGACACAGCACATGAATAATGTTCCATGAAAAGGCATGCAACAGAGCTGATCTCAATAAACTCATCCACCATTATGTGGAGTTATCTATTCCTGAAAAAGCATTACATAGCAGCTAAATGAAAACCAGGACTGCTAGCCTGCATTTCACTAGGAAAAGTATATCCTTAAATCACTACTGGCTACTTCTTATTTAAAAGCAACTCCTTGTACTGAGAAGAGTTACTAAAAAGTTGCTATCAACACTATGAATAGGAGACGGTTCCAAATGATCCCTTGCTCTACTCTCCTTTTCTCTTGTCCTCCCTCAAAAACTCACCCTCATGTCTTTCCCAAAATTTAAATAAATAGATCTAGATTTGAGGAGATAATAATGGAGTAAATGGGGCACAGTGAAACAAAAGAACATTTCAAATCCTTTTGAGTTTTAAGTGCTGAGTCAACCAGTGTTTAATTTCTGTAATGCTTTTAGGTGTTGGTCTTCTCAGTGTGATGTCCCAACCAACATTAATAATATACACATGGCAAATGATAAAGAAAAAAGAACTTCAAAAAATGCAAGCAATGAAGACAATTTCCAGTATGCTTATATTTAGTTTATTATGACCAACAAAAGACAGGTATCTTCCAAAGTCAAACCCTACCTTAACCGACCATCTGCAATACTTCCTTTGTCTACTTTGGTAACGAAGATCCCACAGTCTCCAGGGAGGTACGGCTCGTTCACACCTTCCGCCACATCAAAACCAAGTGCTTTCAAGTCCATATCATCCTAGTAAATATTAATATCAAGTGATTCAACTGCACTGGCAAATAGTGTCTGTTAGTAAGAGGCATTACTGCATGTTTGCACCATGTACTTACATTTACAGGGTTCCTGAATCAGGCAAGTTTTTAATTTTTGTACGTAAATATATAAGCTCCCAATTCCATTAGTTATAGGTGTCCTCTGGCATTAACACTAACAAATGTGATGTACCAGCCAAACATTTCAAATAGAAGAACATACAAGAATTACATACATAGCAGCAAATAAAAATCCTGGGCTACAATGAAAAAAAATGAAATTATATGGAGAAAAATACTACTAGGATAATGAGAGGAAGTAGAGGTTATCTGGATTGCTAAACATAAGAACTTCACTTAATATGCCAAAACAGAAAAGAAAATTTCCTCTACAAACAAGCAAGAGATTAGCACCTCCTTCCATCCCAGATTTTCTAACTGAAAAGTAATGTTGCCCTAAAATACACGTTCACCATGCATAAGTACTTTTAATACTTTAAAATTTCTTACCAGCATATCTGAGCAAAAGTAGGAGAAATAGCTTAGTGTAAAACTATTTTATGCATAGATTTTAAGTTGTTGCCTGTAAGAGTAAAAGACTGGCCTCTAATATCACTGTTTCCTTCACATCTTAAGTTTTGGCTGCCTTATCACTGCCATGTCTGCAGTGAATCCCAAACTTAAAGAACCCTTTACTAGATGGACCTGGGTATCCTGCAACACTAGATGCAGGAACTGTTTTTATTTATAATGCATATGGAGAAATTATAAAGCTTGTATGTAACAGCTTGGTTTTATCAACTACTTTCACGTAACTGCACTTGCTGCCTCCATGTGCACCTGCATGGCTCTTTGCCAAACAACAAAGAACTAAAAAGACCAAAATCATATTTTTAATCTTACCTAGTATTAAAAGATTATAATTGGCTTCAAAGCTATCCAATACATCAGACAATGCAGTGTATGATTTTACTTACTCTGTCTTTTTCAAATTCCACCACTTCTGTTTCCCATTCCAGAGAATCTGTATCTATGGCTGAGTCATGGGAACTATGGGCCATCAATTGACGAAATCTGGCCTCCTTTTCCAATTGATTTTCCATCTTTTCCCTAGGCAAACAAAATTATTACTTGCAGAGAGAGACAACCCCTGTTTAAATAAACTGAAAAATAATGTTATGATTGTGATAGACGTTATATTTGGTTTTCTAAATCAAAAATCCAAGCTGTGTCAAAAATTTCTTTCAGCTTCTGTCCTTCCAATATTCTTGGTCTGCTGTCAAATTGACTTTCCATTTCTGTATATTGTCTTAATATAGTCTTACATTTTTTGCAATATTTTTACATGACTAAGTGCACTATTAGGTTTCTCACAAAACGTCTTTAATTTACCCTGAGGTGAGCTCCATCAGTACGTAGGGCATGATAAATACCAACAGCAAAACCTCTCCCATAAACCAGTAAGTACACAGTTGAAAGGAACTTAACTGCAGTTAATATGACTTCAGTGAAAGGATCCCAATATTGTTTAAGTGTATCCACACAGCACAAACTTTACACTGAGTCTCATTAATAAGATAAAATTGATACTGTCCAGCACAATAATTTCCATGATAACTAAAAATATAAGCAATGCTTCCATGCACAATAACATCAATGCCTGCTGCCTACAGCTGCAACAACATATGGTTCACTTAAGACCACAGCTAAGAAACCAAAGTTTTTATCACAAACTTTCATGCAGTTTGATCATTTCTCTAACATACTTCAGTTCTTTCAGTTCACGAATGGCATCATTTTTCTGCTTTCTCATGTCATCCAGATTGCGAAGAGCTTCAGCCAAGTCACTCACAGCTCGGTCTCTCTCCCTCCTTAAGTTGTCACACAAAGTTCTTCAAAAGAAAAAAGTTTCAATCTAGTTACTTAAAACCCTATTAAAGTAAACTGGTTTTACTACATTGTATAGTTAATGTAAAATTTCAAAGAGCAGTTTCAAAAGGTATCTGTGTGCAAAATAAAAAAGGATAAGGAAGAAAAAAATTACATATGCTAGGACTTAACTCTTCATCCCTTTCAGAACCTTGTTTCTACTTATCTTTTTTAAACTAGCAGAAAAACCCCTTACTTAAGTATTTTCCCTTAGTTCCTTAGATATATTTAGAAGCAAATATGTTAGATACTTTTTGTGCATGTCCCCACAGGTAAAGAATTATCTGCAGGACTAGAGCTACAGCAGGATTATTAGTATAGCATGCCCAAAAGAATGCACGATTGGCTGTTCCCTGTTCCTATGCAGCAGTGCTGTTAGACTCAAGCATATTTACTACAGACATTTTGGTTATGAAAGCACAGGAAACGTTAAAGATCTTGTAAGGTGCCCTCAACATTTTAAAAAAAAAAATCACTGTGTGACAGCTAATGCAGAGGAGGTGCTAGCAAATCCAGCCATCCTGGAACTGCATCAGCTGCACACCAGGTGTTACAGAGATCGCTCATGTATTGGCTAGCAGTTGTTTACCGTATGCTTTCCCTTTCTGCAACAATCTTATCCCGCTCTTGAAAGGCCCAATCCCTCCTACACTTGGCTACTTCTGCTTCCTGGACAGCTTCCTTTAGTTCTTGTGACATTGCCTCATATTGTTTCCGAAGCATTTCAATTTCTTTGTTTGCTCTTTCTATGTCTAGGGTAGCAGAATCTTGTATCTAGGAATTAAGAAACACAGATAAATATTTTAGGCACAATTTTTAGGTACATATGCACAAACAGCTTTTACTATATGTATGTTGCCTAGTGTATTCAATTCTTACATTTTCATGAAAAATATTCATTTATTTTAACAGCAACTAGGGGGGTGGAAGGAAAGATAAAACCTGTTGCAACACATTTCATCCAGTAGCACACAGATTTGTACAACTACATGAATAAGAATCCTCACTTCAAAACAATATCAGTGAATGTTTCATATTTCAGAGATGACATTCTATATTTCCAACTTGTTCTGCTCAGCAAACAGAAAAAAACTACAAGTGTACTTAGAAATCAGACACACTACTATATGCAGTTACAACACATTTCCTGCACTAACATCTGTTATTTACCCTGCGACAACAATCCCAAGACTTGGGATTCATACAGGTCCCTTAATTCCAAAGCAATGAAATTGAAAAGCAATGGAATTGAAAGAACGTTTTTATGTAACGCTTCTTCTTTTAGATAAGAATTAACTTTATTCTTAAGTTACCTTGTCACTCTAAAATTCTCTATTTTGAACAAGAAAGATGGTGACAACACTAAGACAAATACACAGAGAAAACTCCAAGCTTGCAGCACAATAACACAAGCCAACTACAACAGTACAGCCCACCACAAGGTGCGGGCTTGCAAACAGCTGCGTGTGGTTAATTTCAAGAACATAAATGAACCTAATGAATCTAGACTTATTGACTTACAATTTGGTTAAAATGTAAACTTTTTCTATTTATATTTACAAACAGAAACTGAATATGAAGGACAATTGTATTTCTTCTAAACGAGCATTTCTGTCAGTATGTCTTGAAGAATATACATGCACATGGTATGTATTTTAGAGTGACTTGAAGAAAAGAGGGAAGACTCCCAATGTGCCCAGACCTTTAATCTCTTGCAAGTTACTGACCTAACTAAGTTAAAAAAGAAAAAGAGGCATCAGTAAAGACTTGCAGTACCTGACGGGCTTGATAATATTCCCTTAGCAGGTGGTCTCTCTGGATGATAGCTTCAGTTCTCTCTTTCCTGGCAACATCTCTTTCTTCCTTCACTGTCTCTATATCCTTGCAAGCTTGATCAAGCTCCTTCTGGGCCTCAGCTTTGTCCTTCACTTCATGACAGTATTTTTCCAGTAACTCATTCCTCTCACAAATCGCTCGATCTCTTTCCACTAGAGCAGAGTTTAGTTCCTAAAACAAGATCCATTGTTTGCAGCAGGTTAGGTTCAGAAGGCAATAGTTCATCTTTCCAATTGGATACACGTCATGACACCTTAAAAGCCTAGAGAGTTTACCACTATGTTCTGAAAAATGGGAGCAGATAACATTACATACAAGTAAGTACTAGCAATGAATATTGAACGTGGTATTAAAAATATCACATCATCACATGAGCACAGTGCTTTGTCAAAAGTAAGCAAGATTCTGGGAGCGCTCATAGCTTTGAGGAACCTAAATGAGAAAAGGTTATTAACCAGACAGACTTGGTGTTTTAAAAAAAAAATTGTTAAATATGGCGAAGGGTAAGTATTTTACAAATATTTTTAAACAACTGCTTCAGTTTTACAGGACTGAAATAATTTAGACAACCCAGCTACATAAGCATCTCACAGCTTCTCCGTAAGTTTTAAAGGAACATTAAAAGTTAAATGCCATTAAGATACCAATGTGCTACAGAATGTTCGAAGATAAAACTACAATATTCCATAAAGCAGAATGGCAGTACACCTTAAGTGTAAATTCAACTGCATTAAAATAAAAAAGGCAAATGTAGACATGTTCTAAAATAGAATCTGCCCTTCTAAAATTATTTCAATTAGACTTCCTATTAGAAGAATGGGTCATTGAAACAATCCAGTTTCATGCCACTAAATTTTCAGATGGCTCAGCTCTCTAGAAGCATTCAGTCAATGGCTACAAAGAAGTCCTCCTACACATAGGAACTCCTAGCTGGAAACTACTGATGTATTGATCACAAAAAGCTCACCAGAGACAGCTGACATCTCAAAAGCAAAAGAAAGAAAGGGTTCAAGTGCTTAAGGATAGAATGACACCATGTCATAAATTGATTTTCATTCTATTTATCTCTACAGTTTGCAAAGAATAAAATTGAATATTTAAAGCACAGATGACAATTGCATTTTGCTGTACTAACAGAATTGGTTTTGAGATATGGATCTAATTAAGGCTAGTCAGACTATTAACAATGACATTAAGAGAGCCATTTTTGCTGTAGAGTAGCAGACAAGCACTAGAATTAATGACTCACTCTGGAAGTGAATCTCATTACCAGAACACCCAAGTGCTTTCAACACCAGTAAGACCTTCCTTGCTCAGTACCTCTGAACAGAGAAAAATCCCTGAACTGTCTGTTGGTGCAGACAAGTTCCATCACTGAAAACAGCATTTTGCACAGTTTAACTACCGTTTGTACAAAACATGTATTCAAATGGGTGTATAAAACTTACACAAAAATATTAAGTCCTTTCCCACAAGCAGCTGAGATGAAAGTCACCAAGGAAGGCAGAGGGAAAGTTCTCAGCAAGACTTCCACTAAACAAGAATTTACAGTTCTTTTAAGTGATTGGAAGAAATATACATTACCACAGTTTAATTCAGCATGCTCAGTATAAACCATCTGAATAAGAGCAGCCATTGCCTCCAGTGGTCAGTAGTAAAATTTCACCTCTCTGTCTTTTTCCTGTGACATTTGCACAAAATTACAACTTGACAGCACAGGGAAATGCGCCATTTGGCACGGACTAGAACAGCTTCTGTTTGAAAACAGTAGAGCAGTTTCAGTTGAATGATTCTGAATCTGTGAATTATTTCTATGTTTTAAAGAAGTTCTCACATCTGAATATAACATAAGGACAAAACATAACAGATCAGAGGGGAAAACAGGGGAAAACAGACTATCACTGAGATGAAACATAACATTCTAAGTATTTGCCAGAGCAAAAGATCATGCCAAACAAAAAAACACCAGCAGAGAAAGGAGAGGGAGAAATCTCTAACATCCAGTCCCTGGCTTTGAGTGGCTGAGTTCATGAGAACTTAATCCAAAACTGTCCATTAGTGCAAAAATAATGAGATTTCTTCTATCATTTATCAATACCAGAAAATTAGTACATCTTAGATGTCTATTGAACCAATAAGTTTGGGCACGTGTGACTAATACAAGCTTACATGTCTAACTTGGAAATGAACTGTCTGACCTCACCAGTAGCTGCTCAGACACAATGCCATAAAAATCAACCTCTTCTCCATTTCAGTTGCTTTACAATTTCTCCGGGACACCAAAGGCATGCTAGCAAACACAAGCTTCAGGGAAGAAACTACATTTAAAATTCCCTAAATGGGCTCAGTGGTGTTTCAAACAATCAATTAGCTCTACATAGCAGGGCACTTAAAGGTACTATACCTCACAAGAAAAGTGAAAAACATTACGTTGCCTTTTCAGAGAGCATCAGAACAACTATGCACTGAGAGGATAATCCCACTTACAGGGACATTATTTCAGGATACTATTTCAAGTGAATCGACACATTCATTGATACGTATTTTCAATGTTTCAAACATTTTCCTTGACAGAACTAGAAAATCCTTTGTGCACTGAACACAGCTGCAGCAAACCAGTACTATGAGATGCAAGAACATACCTCTATACAAGCAGAAGAGTCTTAGCTACAGGAAAGAAAAACGGGAACAAAAAGACAACTCACAGTACAGCTATTTTATACCTTTCAGAACATTACAGAAGCAGTTATTTCTGCTTGCTAAAGGGCCAGTTCTGGAGGTGAAGAAAAATGCAATGTCTCTGCCTTGCCAGCACCACACTCACCAGTCCTAGGCTCTTGCTGATTCTTGTTCAAACACCCCTTTAAGTCAATACCCATGTATTTAAAACATCCGTTCCCTGCCCCTTGGGGCACTTTGGCAAATTACTCATAGTTCTACAATGACAGATATAACAAATTGGAGCAGAATGACTAATTGTGGCTATTTCCATGAGCATTCCTAACCTACCCTGACTCCTACCCTACCACTGAAATCAACAGACATTTCAATTGGCTTAAATGCTTTGATGAAAGTAGAAAAGGTATGAAACGTATTAAAACTTCACTCACTGTAGAGCTGAATTACTGAGCTGACAAATATGTAGAGCTGAAAAATATGGCTTCTTAAAACCAGAATTTAGTCATGTTTAGAAGCTCTGATGCCACATGCCACAATCCACATCATGTTCCTCAAAAAATGGTGTTATTTATTTAAAAGAAAGCTCCACACCTTAATTTTTTGTAAGAGTATTTTGTTGAGATGTAATGCTGTGAAAAGAGTAAAATGAGATTTATAGGCAATGGAATACATTTGCTTGTATCTATTTCATGCTAAATTAAGTATTTGTAAACCAAATAGTCAGGTGAATGCATGTCAGCGGAAATGGAACTGAGCAGCAAACTATGTTCTGGAAATCATAACAGCTTCATTCTGACATGGCTGTGATAACAGCATTTCAAGAACATATTGCTGAAAAGTAGAAAGTTCTGGTTTCATACACTTCAAGGCATGCCTGAATTCTAAAGAAAAAAATCTTCAAAACATCCTCTTTAACTTATAAGCAGTAGAAGGGCAAATGAGTAAGAACATGCATGTCAGCACAGGCTTTGCATAAGTATTTGAGATGACTTGACCATGTACCGTCTTAAGCCACAGCAGATAGTATCCAGTGGTTCCTGTAGAGGTTAAAAGTTTAAAATAATGAGTATTTAGAGCTATATTATTATAGAGAGCATTAACTAAGAAGGTATAAAAGATTAACACAGCAAAGGAAAGTATTTATAATATGCAGAACAGAATTGAATCAAGTGAATAGCAAATTTCAACTGGCAGGTACTCTGTTCAAACACGGAAGCTTGATAAATTGAGAGTAAAAAGGACTGCCACAAGAAAACATCAGAACACAACTTCCTCTTTGCAGTGGATTCCTATTTTCCATTAATAAGTCATACATTCCTGATTCCACCATCAACAGCATTTACCCATTTCCCTTCCCCATTAAAACAATAGGTTAATACCTGTCTTAAAGCTTCCATCTCTTCACTGGCCACTCGTTTCTCAGAAGAGGTGTTCTTCAACTTGGACTCTGCAAGCTCCAGTTCTGTCTGAAGCTTATCTACCTCTTTGATTACTTGATCTCTCTCACTCATTATGAGGCGGTACTCATTGAAAACCGAATCCCTTTCTTCCTTGTATTTTTCTGCATCCTTGGCTGCTTTCAGCTGCATTGTTTTGAACCTTGTCACCTCTGACTGTAATCGCTCCATCTCTCTCTGCAACTCTTTATTTTGTGCTGTGGCGTTGCTTAGTTCCTGCTGTACTGATTCAAACCTAAAAACAAGCAGAAAGACCAGTAAAACAGTTGTTACCCATTTTCATACATTAAGGATTTGGTAACCAAACGTATCCACTGGCAAAACAAGCACAGAAGACTTCTTAGAAAATGTATTCTTTGTGCTGCAAAATAACCACTGCTTTAGGAACATTAGTGAACCTTCAGGAATATTAGTGAACCTCTTTAAGGACTGAACCATAACAATTATTAGGAACCATTTACAAACGTGGAAAAAAACATTTTTTGGCTTTGGTGTGTAGGAGTTGTGTATCACACCTAACAGTCAATGAAAACATTCTTACCACACCCATGGATGCTGTTTGCAGTCCTTGTGTGTGCTGATGCCCTTCCTACCCCATACGGTTGACTGTGTAGGCTTGGTAGCAAGGAGCAGAGGGGGGCATAAGTGTGGTATAACACTGCCTGTGCCCTTCCTTTTTAACTTGTGTGCTGCTCGTAGCAGCACCTTCTCAGTGAAGTGAGACTCCCAAACCCCTGCAGCCAGAGAACTCTGCTGCCAGCCCAAAGCCCTGTCTCACAGTGCCCCCCAAGTCTGCAATTCTAACACCACAAAAAGTTAACTTAGGGTTGAGATGATCTTCATTTGCAAAACACCTTTAGAAATTATATTCCCTTATTGATTTGCTTTTATATTTAAATAAGGATATACATATACAGGCTCACCATGCACTATAGACTTTGTCTGGAACAAAGTCTGAGCTTTAACAAAATTCTGGTTATATTTGACTCCTGTATCTACAACTAAACATAAACACAGGTTGAAAAGCAGAGTATCCCTTTCTCACACAAGCTAAACAATGGTTGAAATTCCTCATACAGTTCCAAAACCGTAACTGGGAAACCCTTTTCTTAAGAAAATGCACCATTTCTCCAAATTAACATCTCCATCACACATTCTAGAACCTTACAGAAAATTTTATATAAATACACAGGCTTACTCATCACACCAAGATTACATACACCAGAGGAAAATTCTAGAAAAAAGATTAGAAAGGTATTTGTGATTCCACCACAATGAAAATAAGATGCTACATTAGAATTGATACCTCAAAGGCATCAAAACTTGGTTATACCTCCTAAGAGAGGATGAATATTGCTGCTGGAAATGAATTGCTGTGTCCCTTTGCTTCATTAGCATGTCGATCTGTTTCTGAAGACGTCTGTTCTCCTCCTCAGCCTGTTCCAGGCGGCTCAGATCCGTGTTGTGACTCGCGATCTTCTCATTGTACCGTTTCCTCAGGGCATCGTAGTCCTTCTTCACACCCTCCAGCTTGTCCATTGCCGTATCGTAAAGTTTGTTTAATATCTCTGATGATCCATTTTGCTTCATAACCTTAAAAAAATGCCAGAAACTCTATCAATAACCTTTACCGTTAATCAGTTCATGAAATTTGATTTAAAGTACATACATAAGAAACAGAATTAGAACAAAAATGTATTAAACAATTTCAGCATTCTTTTTAATGACTAAGGAAAGACTGAATCTCTTCTAAGTGCCACAGTTACTCTAAGCATTATTACATCTGATTTCTGTCTGCTTTATCACAAGTGCACCAGTGTATGAAAATCTCTCCCTAATTGTTATGAACACCTATTAAACCCATATTGGTTTTGAACTACTCGTGGTTTTAACAAGCAGTAATCGCTACTTGATGACCAAGATGATAGTGGTAATTTAGGAAACGTCCACGAGGTGGCACTCATGATAGGCTGTCTGTATCCTCTAAGAATGAATTAAATAATTAAAAATTTAATGAGAATAAAATCCAGCCAAAATATGTTATATGCTCAGGCATATTATTTTAATATTTATTCAGTATTTTATCTGAGAACTTCCCACAGAGGTTTGTGTTTCAAAAACCATACATAAAATATGAACAGGAAGAGAAAAATCCATTTAAACATGAATAATGCCTGACCTGAATCTTAGTTCTAAATTAATTTACATCAACGTAGGAATCTTGCTGTAAATCGCAACACTGGTGATACATGACCAGCAACAACCTAGGAAATCCCTAATGAGCATCAGCAAATCTAGTCCTTGTTCACTCTCAAAAGGCAAAAAATGTGCCTGAAATAAAGCCTAAAGCCTTCTTTCCCCACTCCCCCCCCTTTTTTTTTTCATTCTATGCTCCTTTTTAGTGGTTTTGTCTTTTAAATTGAAATCTGGCCCTGATGGAGTAGTGGGAAGAAACAGGAATGCTCTACATAGAGAGGTGCCAGGAATTATATAATACTAAAATTAGCCTACATAGGTATGTTCCTAACGATTTGAAAATAAAAAGCATAAAAAATAGAAGGAAAAAAGACAGAAAACACGAGCTCTATAAAAATTTGAAACCCAACACACAGCAGCTATCCTGAACAAATTGGCTCCTCATCTTCTTTTGTGTCTTATATTCAGTATTCAGTGAAGGACCCAGTTCCTGAACATGGAGGAGCCTGGATGCCTGCAGACCAGAAGGGAAGGGGAGAGCAAGAGGCTGCCCACTCTTCATTTTCCAGAGGTAGAGGCCAACAACTGTCATTGTTAATAAACCACTTGCTACACAGGCAAGATAACAGAGACTAAAGTTCTTCCGTCTGACACTGGTCTCCTTTAACGAACCAAGATACATAAAAGTGGTCCTGGAAACAAGACTGCACTTGGGCTATTTCCACATACATCCCAATCCTCAATGGATTCAGCAACCTAACCCGCGCAGAGCTGGACACATGATTAGCCAGCATGCTTCACTGAACCATTTCTGATAAGCTAAACTCATGGTAAAATGTAGGCATACACAAAATGTAAATACATTGATTTAAATCCACTCAAGAAAGCCATTTTTCTGAAGACTACTTCCCAAGGGAGCTTAAGAACAGGTCTGAGAACAAATTATTTAAGAATCCAAACAGAAACAAACCACTTCTCACTGTCTAAAGCATATATGGAACGTATTGATGTTGAAAACACACTAAATAATTAAAGAAGGACTAATATAGAAGAAACTGGATGGAACTCAGCATAAACTTGCTACAGAGATTTGCCAGAGGAAGATGGACACACCAGTGCAATAAACGTCTCCCATTCGAAATCCTAGTTTGAAAGAAAGTAAATAGTCGCAGCTGGCCCAAGGAACACAGCCGTGGCAACATGAAACTCCATATGTGAGCAGCAGAAACTTAAGCTGGTCAGCTGCTACACAGCAAATCCATGACAATCCCACACAAAGAGTAATTTGATCAAAAGCTTTTGCTCTCTGAGGCCACCAAGATGTATTTTGTTATGGCCTGACAACAAAACAACACGTCAGAGGAATCAACACAGAGTTAGACTAATTCATATGAGAAATTACAGGGACAAGATAAGAGTTTTGGCACTCCTTCAAGATACCATGATTCACTCTGACAGGCTGAGAAATGAAGTTACACAATTTTCCCACTAAGAGTCACATACATAGCTTTCTTTAAAGGTTTAATCATGATGTTGACATGAGACTGGATTTCTTTAAATCAGTCCTGACAATGATACTTCAGCCTCCTTCTCTGCTTCCAGATAATTTCAAACTTCTTTCAGAGGTTTTGCATTCCTGCTTTGCAGACTGGGAAACTGAGGCACAGACCAACTAAGCTGTTTGCCCAGGCTGACATAGCAAACCATTTCTGCTATCTTCTGAACAAAGCCACTAAACAGTTTCACAGCAGAACTCGCAAGATAGCATTAGAGAAACGGATAAAAAAGGAAGAACAAATCTTCACTCATCTATCTTTGCACTACCTTCAAGCACCTCCTAAAGTACCATTCAGCACATCCAGCTTGCTTTGACCTTTGCCCCTCCTACCCTAGCAAATAATTATTTTGGCTTGCATAGATTTTGCTTCTGAAGCCTAACGTTTGACCTGCAAGTTTGCCCTGTGGATCAGCCTACACACAGTGAACCGAGATATTCTGTTTAACAATTCCACATGTTACTGTAACAATTCTAACTAAATGAACAGACTTTTTGGTAGGTGAACAGTGGATCTGATACAACTAGTTGCTCCTTATTATTACTCTTTTTTTAAATTTTCAGAATATGTGAACAGCACTGACCTGAGACAGCCTGTGATATAAAGTTCTGAAATGTCCAACTCTTCCGGTCCTGAAAATTTTGTCTCTTTTTGTTTCAAGTTCAAAAACATTAATCAACCTTTCTAAATTCTTCCCAAAAAACAAACAACAAACATAGCACACAAGCTTAAAGTAAGCCCTGTCCCATAAAATACCCTAAGAAAACAGTCATCTTTTTAATCACTTTGCAATTTTAAGTTAGATTTTTGATGCCTCTCTTCCCACTTTAAAAAATACCATGCATACACAATCTTCATGTACATTTTTTCATCTCTGCATTTAAATACTCCTTATTCTTTTTTTCCAGTTAGACAAAGAAAATCAATTAATAATCAAGATGTCATTCTCTCCCCTAATACTGTACAAGGTCAGGAGGCTCTTTCAGAACCAGCACAACACTAAAAGCAGCAACGCTGCACATTGAGATTTCTTTAGGAGAGGAGGAATCCACGCTCTCTTGCAGCACAGACACTCCAGGCCGTAGCTCACCTGCTGCTGCTGGCTGCGCAGGTCTGTTATCTCCTTCTGATCCTCATCGTGAAGTCTCTTCATCTCCTCACACGACTGCTGCAGGTGATTGTGTTCCCGCACCAACTGCGTGTTTTTCCTCTTCAGGGTGTCCATGTCCTCCTTCAGCTGGGACTGGTCGCTCAGCAGCCGACTGTGCAACGTGCTGTCACGGCACACAGAAAATACTCTTAGAGGCCAATTTGCAAGGACAAAGTCCTGGAGTAATTCATTTCAAGCATGAGTTTCCTACCAAGAAAGCAGGCCAAACTGACTCGATTCTGCTTATTTGTGTATTCCAAGCACCAGGAAAAAAACAAAACCAGAAACAAACAGGGACATAAGTATGAAATCAGGTGAAAGTACACAGCACTCTTCAACCTCATCAGAAGAGATGATGGATTTATGCCACCTGTCAATGCCATTTCATAGCCATTAAAAGCAGGCATACAAACACAAATAGCATAATATGGTGATTCTTGAAATAACAGGAATTGTCCCACCAATCATTTCCACTTTCTCTCGAGCTCCTCAGCTGAGCGTCAGCTAAACAAAACATAGGTGAAAACAACAAAAAAATCTCATGTGCTACTGTTTTAGAAACAAAACCCCCAAACTATCAGAAAAACTCCACAACCAACAAAACACACCATGTATGTTTCAACTACAGTCAAGATTAAAAGTTCCTCCACACTTCATTTATTATGCCAGCCATAATTACTGAAAAAAATACACTCTCACTTAAACAACTGAGAGCCACATGAGGAGGCTATCATTCAAGGTACAAGTCTAAAATTAGACTAAACCAATGCTGAAAAAGAGCAGATAAGTCAACTGAATGTATTGTACTACTGCAGATCAAAAAAGTGAATTTGAATACTGACAAGTATTTCTATTGTTGAAACAGAACGATTCTAAACTCTCACACTTGCTAGTAAATGTTTGAACAGGTATTTATATATAAAAAGTTTGCTTTCTAAGACATGCTGTATTCTTTCCATATCAAGTAAAATACCAACATTTCCTGCACAGAATGACCGAAGCATTAAAAAAAGTTTCCTTAAAATTAGAACACCTGTTATAAAAAAGCCTTTTCAAAAATTATATTCCCATAATTAAGCACACATAATCTTTATATGTAGGTTATTCATCTGCTGTCATTCAGATTTCAGTGACAATGATAAATTTTTTAGAATTACAACTTTTTTTTCCTAAAAAGAGCACAGTGTTTTAAACAACTGCTGCAGAAAAAAATAACATTTGAATTTAATCTGTGTTAAAACCTCCACAAATCATCATGAGAGCTATCACAATCTATTAAAAGAGAGTAAGAAATTCCATTCTCTTGGATTATATTCTGCTCTCTAGTCTGACTGTAAAACTATTAGCTTGCAACTTCAAATCAGTAATCAGGCTCTCTTTTTTGATCCCCTGAAGACACTGTGGACTTCTATCTCAAATTCTTAAAGGTAAAACAAGCAGTCCATACTTGATCATTTCAAATGGGCCAGAAAAGTTTTATCTGATGCAAGCATCAACCTTGCACTTTAAATGGAAAAACAGCACTGAAAAACTACCGGATTACCATGTTCTAATGCTTTTTGACCTACCACAGACTGGTAAACTCTTACCTTGTACAGCTTTACTAATACTTACTGATAAAAATCTGCCTCTTTTGCTGCTTCTTCACACCTTTTCAGTGTCTTAGTGTGTTGGTTCTGCAGAGACTGTAGGTCTGACATGGCCTTCATGCACTGAATCTTCAGCCTTTCATAATCATGATTTGGTTTTGGACTAGGCCTAGCATGGAAAAAGAATATGAGGTCAAACATCACGTACTAAAGTGAATGAAAAGCCTGGGAAATTATTATCCAATAAAATATGCTATCACACAACTGTTGATATTTAAGTTATATTATGCTTTAATTTAAACACTGACCAGTTCCCATTAAGATAATATAGTAAACTAATAAAAAGCCACTGACTTGAACTTGGATGAGTTTTATATCACCTAATAATGGGATGATTTTGTCTAACTGTCACTAAGATGGCCAAAAATAGTACTGAGCCTGCACATCCCTCTCTTCTGAGCAGCAATACTACCACAGAACAGAACTTCAATTGATACAGGAACAAGTCCATCACAGCACACTCGGCTTTCCTGTGGCACCGCGTCAAACGCTCAGTGACAAAGCCCAGACCTGCGGTGAGGGTAGGGCTGGAAGAGGCTGCCAAAGCCAGCTGGGCATGCATGGAGACCTGGGCTAAACAAAGCTTCTCAGAGGCAGCAGCTGAAGGACCTTGCTTATAAATCCCTAGGAAAAACTGTTAGGCTTGAGAGAAAGACTTCCAGTGGGATATCAAACACACACATCTGTGCTGGCAGAACTTGACCTGTTTGACCAAGTCATTCTGCTGAATTACACACCTGATTGTGTGCTACCATATTGTTTTAAGCTACTATAAATGAATGAGAAAACATGCCAGAATTTACTTCACATTTCCATAAGATAATTATTTGAACAAAATTTGGGTTATTGGAAATCTCCAACACAATATAATCTCCAACAAGCACTTTTCAGTCAACTGAACAAAAGAAAAGCCAAAGTCAGTCAAAAGAAAAATTTTGCCTCTAATTTCTTTTGGATGATTGGGAGAGAAATTTTCTAAAATAATCTACGTTGTCAAGCAATTGACTGGCATAGATTATATCTAGAATGTATGGTACTTGTACATGATACCTTTATTTGTAGATTGGAATTGATTACATTTGTATGTCATGCTGGAAACTAAATTAGCAGGATTATGTCTTCTTGCTTTGTAGCACTAAGCTTCTAAAAGAGACTCTACATCGAACTGTTCCTCCTCTGTACAGTTACAGGATTTTGGCACCATTGAATTTTCCAGTTTCAAAATGAAGCTTCTGACATCTGTCCCTGTATCATCTCCTGGGTCTCATAACCCCACAGGCAATGCAAAAATAACAAGCAAACCACCAAAAGAGAAAACTAATGCGTCCAAAAGAAAATAATTGTTTTCTGATTTAATTCTGCTTCTTCTCACATCAGATTTGCTCCACTGCTGCACAGATCACTGTTCCTCCCTCAAACCTCAAACTCCCCCAAGTGGCTTCTCTGTAAGCACAGCCTGAAAAGCAATCAGAATTTTCTTTGCTTTATACAAAAAACAGCAACATGGATTCTGGAACTGAAAAGCAGCTAGCAATTGAATCAAAATGAAAATGGTTTTACACTACTGTAGTGGTAAGAGTTGATTAAAAAAGATTAAATTTAAAAAAAAAAGAAAAAGAAAAAAAGAGAAATGCCAGCCACATCTGGTTCACAGAATATCAGGGTGTGTGTGTATGATATAAGGTACTTTTTGGCAGCTCAGTTGCATATGGGCTGCTGAGTAGTGAGGCCTTAAATCGTAATTCCTCCTTCTCTCCTTTCTCTAGAGAAGTGCTTCTGGGGAAAAACAAAACAAAAACCCCTTCCTTGATTAAAAAACCTTACCAACATCTAAAATCCAAAATCATGTAAAGTAATCAAATGTTCAAGTCATGTCTGCAGGGATGTCTTTTAGGGTATTTTTAAATTCATTACTGAGGGGTACCAAAAGCAGAATGTTACTCACACAGTATTATGGACATCACTGCAACTAGTGAAAGGTTACTCTTTTAAAATACAGACATAGTTAGCATAGGTTAAACTCGATTTGAGATGTTCACACCCTTAACAGAATCCCTAAAACCCCAAGTTATTGATTTAAATTAGACCTTAGGGTAAAATTATTGAAAGTAGATACCATCTGTCCACCACAGTCTTTAAATGACAGCATTAACTGGAGCACAGTTTAACTCTCAGCTGTAACATTAAGCTTACTGAGACCTATTAACAGATGTTCATATTAAACTATTAGGCCAGTCTGAAAGCTATGGTGAAGCTTGTTCTACAAGTCTAAACATCCCTCACGTGTATTTCATTTATTGCTGAAGTAACACTGACATTATTCCAAACACAAACAAACTAAAAAAAAAAACAAAAAAAAAAATCCCTCACCAAACCAAAACCAACCAACCAACCAAAACTCAACCTAAACCAACATTAAAAAACCCAACAAACCACCTATAAACATATGGAAACCATGTAGGTAACTACACAAGTTAGCCAACCTACACAATGAGGAAGGACCAACAATGCCACCAGTAACACTCTGCATTCTACCTCATCTACATGAAATAAAAACCACATGGATATCCAAGGCCATGTGTTCCACACTGCTGTTCCAAGGTTTTATGCCTCAGCAAGAAAAACAGGAAAAAGAGAAGAAGTAATATTGGTCAGAAGCCAAAGTCAAAACGGCTGCAATACAACAGTCCATTCAACCACATGTAGTGTCTGACTCTTGTTTAAGCAGCCCACCACAATTTTATGCTAAAATGCCCCAGAAGATATCAAAAATTATGATTTCAATAAAGAAGAAGTATCAATTACTACTTTGGAAGCACTTGTTAAAACGTTAACAAAATTTAAAACGCTATTATCAAAGGCCCAATTGTTTTTCTGATATTTATATAAGAACTTCAGAAATCCTTCGTGCTATAGTAGAATTACCCTGGCCATAAATCAAGGCCACAGTGAGACTGACATTTATATGTATCTGATGCTCACGTAAAAGCTAATGCCAACCACAGGTCCAATTTTGTGGGCAATGCCTACCTAACAACTTTCAAGTGCTATCATTTACTATTGTAATTCCAACAACAATTATAGATTACACATAAAACAGTCTCTTCTCAAAGACACTTTTCCAGGGTTTTATTTGTGTTGTGGTTCTCTTCTACTATTATGATTATGTAAGTAATAATAGCAGACTTAAGTCTCTAAAGTGTAACTTGAGCATGCTAAATTACTTGGTCAAATCTTTGCTTAATCACCAGCACACATACAGTCACTGTCAATCCACAGGCACAGCATGAGCAATCCTACTCCTGCCCAGCAGGATGGCACATGTTGATCTGATTCAGCACATCACAAGCCACTGCTGTGGCTCCCCTTCCACTGCTCCAGACTTAGTCAACATTTGCTTTGGAAAACAGCTCTCGGTTTTGCAACCTCCTCAGCCAGCACAGCCCAGACTCCAAATGTGCTGGGAGCTTTTGTGAAGCATCCAAGGTGACGTGTCAAGGTCTGCCTCTGCACCACCTGTGTTTGGTACAGCCATAGTTACAGCAGCATACACAGCCAGGAAAATAAAGCCAGGGTAGTAAAAGTCACCATCCACAGAATCATCTCTCAGATTTCACACTCCAGTATTAACAGTTTACCACGTCTGGGCTTTGACTCTGGGAAGGATGAAGATGAGTTTTATAAGGGGGAAGAATTCAAAAAGTAAAACAAATACCAGTAAGATTTCAAAAACATCAGATGGGAGAGTAGTTGCTTTTACGTTGAAGGAAAAGAATATCAATGAATAATCTTCATTCATTTCCCACTCTTCAAGTATTTGATTGTTTGGAAGCCAGCACTCTCCATCTAACATGCACTGTCCAGGGACTGCCCAAATACAAGATTTATTTGGATAGGTTGTTCTTGAAGCTGTAAACATTCACGTTTTATGCAACATACAAATCCTATACTGAAAGCAAAGGATTGATTTGACAAAGAGAAAACTGGGGCAGTCTAGAGGACAGCTCATCAGAACTTTATTAATAGCATCCTGGATTATGCAGAAGATTATTGTGAGCTATAAAATCCTCTATGCCTAAGCTCTAGTAACTTCAAAGAAGAAATCCTTCTATACAACTAGGCAACTGGAAGCTAAGCAAAAGATGTTGGCATTTTGACAATCTCTTCCTTTCCCATCCCCACAATGCTTTGAGACTGTTATATGGAACATGATGCTCTTAAAGCAGCCCTCAGAACTCATGAAGGGAGGAAGGGGGCATTAAGATGAGAAGCTACTGAGTTAATAAAATGTCCAGATTCTTTCAATGCCAGTCCACTGGTTCAAATCTTAACCTTCTCATAGAGACAAAAAGTTTAATTAATCACCCGACCACATACCAACACAGTTGATTAAGAAATAAACAACAACAACAAAACATTAAAGTTCAGAAAAGGTACACATGATGGCAACACCTCCCAGAAAATCTGTTCTTTGCTCTTATTTCAGATTCAGTGACAATTTTTTTCCGAGGTTTGTGCAGGCAGAAGTGCTCAGTGTACCCAGACAAATTTAAACACTAGCAGATCTTTAACCCTTCAAAATAAACTAATTCTACTGCCTACCCAATAAAACCCTTATTTACAATTAACTCATACTCTGAGTACTATCTTCCTCATAACACGTCCCCCAAATTAGAATGAGCTAGATAAGCCTGCTGGCTGTTAAATGATTTAAAAAGCATGTTCAGTGGAGGAGAATTCCTTATTCTCAACATATTTCTGCTACAAGTTCCCCCATGTATGTATACTAGGAAGCTGATCTAACTCCACTCAGGAGAAATCCAAACCTTTCCCTCCTTACAGATGCATAGGAATAACTGAGATTTTTTTTCCTCTCCTCATTTCTGTCCTCCAGCCAAGTATTCAGAGCTATTTCCCTTTCTTCTCTCTTGTTTTCAAAACACCAAATGCTTCATCCACTGTCTTCTTTCTTTTCCCGCAACAAAGCCCATGAAGCTTAAACTTCTTTGCTTTCTTTTCTCAATACAAAGATGAAACCTCCCCTCAGTCCCACAGAAAAATTGCTGGACAAAATAGGAACAGGCATTCCGCAGGTGGCCACATCACTAAGACACAAGTAGGTTACAAGCAACATATATACATTGCAAGCTCCTGAATGCTTTCCAGGCAAGCAGGTGTCAAAACACTTGAAAACACTACTAAAGACTATCTGAAAATGCTACATTTCCTTTCTGTTTACCTGCAGTCATCAAAGGTTGACCCAGGAGACGAAAGTGCAAGTTGCTTGCGCAGCTCATCCCTCTCTCGAGTCACCTGACGGAGCTGATATAAAATAGTCTCCAGCTTCTCACTCATTTGTCTCGTGTCTATCACAGGTGGTGGAGATGATGCTTTACCAGTCGTACCTGATGAGGAGATAAATAACTGGCAGTGAGCAAATGCCTCAAAAGAACAATACAACTCCACTAAAGAAGTTAACACTAATTTTAAAAAATCCTGTATTTCTGTTTGCAGAATCCTGTTCAAAAATGAAGCAATTCATGTAAATTCTCATCAGTGAGTTGAAAGAAGAGTAACTCCAGTCAGATCTCCTGCTAGCAGAAAGGTCCTCTATTGCAAATTCAGTTTGCATGGGTAGGTTCCTTGCTTACATTCAGCAACCAACAAGCAGCTTAAAAGGCAAGTTTGCAGTAACAATTGCAGTAATAAAACTCAGAAACTACCACACTGACAGAAGCCACAGGTTAAAAAGTTACTTAAAATAAAGAACAATGTCCATGCTCAAAAAAACTCCCAAAACACAAGAGTAAAATTCACGCACATCAACTCATTGCAGTGATAGCAAAGAAACTGCTACAGCACAGGGGTTCTTTTCCTTTTCCTTTACCTAGCAGCACAGAAATACCATTCTGCTATGGGCTACAGACAACATTTAATGCAATTCTATGCTTTCACATGTCACAATTTTTCAGTCTAGTATGTAAAGTTAAAGATTTCACTTACCAACAAATCATGAAAACTGGGCTTCTTTTTTAACGATGTTGGCTAACACAAGCACATTGCAATCACTGCAACTGGACTACACATCAAATTTCCTCTAAGGGGCAGTCGTACATTAAAGGGTTTTGTGGAACTTTTTAATTCTCAGCTTTCCTTATATCAGAGCTGAACGATGATGACTACTGTCCTCTCAGACAATTATAAGAGCACAAAGATGTCTCCTTCCCAAGAGAAAAAGAGTCTGGTATATCACTTCCTAACAACTGCTGACAACTAATTCAGCTCTAATTTTGGTTCTGCTCATTTAAAATGAAGTTGTAAATGTAGTTTTGCTCATGTGTCTCTCAGACACGTGAGAGCAGACTCAAAGAAACAGGTCACAGATGTGGAAGTTACAGGTGATTATTTCATACTCAATAGAGAAATTTTAGAAATAATTTGCAAAATTAAACAACTGAAACAAGTTGCTGATATATGTATTAATTAGTTAGGATGTATCTTTATTAGGCCTTTTTTTACATAATGAAGCAACAAAAGAATAGAAAAACAATACTCTCCGCTCATTGGCTTTTCAAAGAAAGAAATGCAAAATTATTTATTTCACTGGATCACATGCTAATGAATTGCAAGGATTGGCTTTTTATCTCTAAACTCAGTTCATGAATTTACTGCAGAACGTAAAACTCCCTCTAACTTTTCAGCAAAACTACCTGTGCTTTGGAGTTCCCATACCAAAATAATTGCAGTGTCAGGGCTATCATATGTACATCTATAATAATAGGATCCCTGCTTTTATACCGTCCAGCTGCTACTGTAATGAGAATTTATGAGCACAGACCATTCTTTTAATCTAACTATTGCCTAATAACGTATGCAAACGCCCTAATAGCAAACTGAAGAAATAAAAAATTGCAAGAAGGACCTGCATTCTGTAGAAAGACACAAACTCACACCACTCTGAGGAATTCCCAATGGAAGCTGCTTTTCCTACTACTCTGTTTCACTCCTGCATCCAGATGCAGCCCCTTCATCCATAAGGACTAAGGATTTCACACTTTCAAAATGGAGTTATCCTTTCTTTTAGATGAGAAATATTCTATATATTTTTATGGCAAGTTTATACAGAAACCAGTAATAATACACGAGACAAAGGATATAGAAAATAAATGAAGGAAATAAATAAATAGATACAAAAAGTCAGAATATGTATTCATTTAAAAGAGTTTGGACACATCAACGAAAAAGGAACTTCATAAAGCAACTAAAAGGTAAAGGCAGACAAATCAAATTCAGGTACTGACAAGCTGTATGTGCCTTGGTAAATTCAATGGCAACCTGCACATCATCTCACTTGAGCTGACACATCAGAGGATGTGTAACATGGAAAAAATCCCCTTCTCATCCTTACAGAGAGGTTCAAAAGCTTATGTCATGCTGGGGCTGCTTGCAAGCAAAACAGATGAACAGGCTGCAGGAGGTCAAGAGGAAGGAGGAGATGAATCAGGGGGGCTGCTGTGCTTACAGGAGGACAGGGCACCGAGTGAGGTGTCCATCACTACCACCAGTGCTAACCCCAGCAGCAGCTCCACGGACAATGGCTGCTGCACCAGACCTAGACAGGCACCCAACGGCTGCCCTGCGGATCTTTAAACACAATAAAAGCAGGCCAGAGATCTACCTCTGCTCCTCAACCTCTTCCCTCCCCCAGCAGCCTTGACAGCATCCGAGTGACAATCTTCTTCAGGCAAGAACATTTGTGCACAGACCCAAAACTGTGCCAGGAAAGGAACGTCTGCTTTAAATAAAGACGGGCTAATTAGCCTTTGGAAAGAAGCTTTTTTCACCATTGTGAAGCCATTTGTCTTAGGACCAAAAGGGGTTACTTTTCATTAACTTGTCAATTTTTACAAGTACATCAACAGATGCTTTCCTCTCTAATGCAGTATTTTTGACACATAATCACGAGATGTACACCTGTTAAGCACTGTAAAAACACAGATCAATACAATCCAGTTCTTCCCGCTCCTATCCTTAAAAGAAGGCTCGAAATTTACCTCTGCTTGATTTACTAACAAGCTTCCATTTTCAATAGTTGTACAAAAGGTCTTATAAAGCTTAAATCAGATTTCTGAATGCTTAAAAAACAAGCACACATATTCAGTAAAATCCTTTTTTCCTCAGAAAAATTCCATAGTCTTGGTTTCTTTTAAAGGAGCTTTTATAGCTGAATGCTAAAATCCTTTTATTGTGTCTGACATCTTGATGCAGCAGAAGGAAAGTGACCTGTGCTTTCTGCTTTATATTCTTTTTCCATCTGACTGCATACTTTGCACAAAAGTACTTCCTTTTTGTATTTCAACCAGTCAAACTGATCTTAAAATGCACAAGCCTGAAGGCTGAACCTCCATTATCCAAATTATGCCACCTTTCAGTAACTCACCTTCTTTCTCAGACAATCTGGATTTCTGAAAAGGCATTTACTGCATGTCCTGCCAAGTGTAACTCATTCGTCTGCTTTGATAAGCCCCACAACTCATTTCTGACGCGAGTTGCACTTGGGTTCTGAGAACTCGCCCACCTGGCAGTCACTCGCAGGCCAGTCTCCAGGTGAGCAGCGCTGCACCGAGTCCTGGAGCAGCCCACAGCAGGAACGTGTCGTATGCAGAGAACACGCTTGGCCCGTAATGCAGTACAGTCGTTAAGTCCTGAGCAGGCACTGACTTAACCCAAAGTGAGATTTTGCAGGATTTCCATCATAGGTTGTATAAAAGAAAAGCCTTAAAAACAGAAGCTGGAGCAATCGTACTTTCCCTATTATATCCCAAATGCTGGGCTTCACAGAAACCACGAAGATCCATTACAGTAGCACATACTGAACATAACACTTGATGATTACTCTATTCAACAGTGACTGAAGAGATAGTATGTCCACACAGAAACTACTGCTTAAGAAGTTAACTTCATATGTGGGGAACGGGTAGCATTATTTTTTGAAGAGTAAGAGAACACTTTCACAGAAACAGGGCTGAAAAACTAACCTGACCAAAATGTACCATTATGCCAAATGAACATAATGTTGAGATAAGAAAATGGGTACCAATGCATAAACACCTAATTTTAAGAAATATCATTAACATATTTTGAATTATAATAAACCCCTTGGCCTGAGAAAAACACTTGTATTATAGATTCAACTAATTCAGATGGCAATCTGTCACAAGCTAATAAAATGCCTTAATTTTACAATGATTTTTCTTAAACTCATGAATTTGTGCTCCTTCCTGCTTGAAAACAAACAGGAGACTATTCATTGTACAGTCAAGCCTTTTCAATTGCTTTCTTTCATAAAAGAGAAAATAAACAGAGATATTCAGGATATTATGTCTTCACAGCCTTGTAAATCATGACAGAAAATGTTAAAAAATACTTGCAAGAGGTATAGCAAAGTATCCTCAACAGGGTTTCTCCCCAAGCTGGGGAAGGTGTCTAGAGTAAAGACTTATGCCTGCTGTAGAAATATGTATTCTAAAATATTTACTTTCTTTCAATGATTTATGAGCCCTAGAAGAAGGTTACATCTAAATTACATTCTAGTTATTACTTAGATACATTTCTTCAGATGTATCTTTTGAAGTGATTTTGAAACAGCAGAGAGCACAGAACAGAATTGCATGCAGGTGAAATGAAACATTGGAAAAAACAAGCAGCAGTACACTAACGAAAGAAAAATGAAAGCTGGAATAATGAACTGCAGAAACAGTTTTATCTGACAGACAGAAAACCTAATAGATTATGAAAGCAGTGACAATCATGTAACATGCAAGGACAAAAGGATGGGTAGCATTTCAGTATACTGTTTTAATTCAGAATATAAAAACCTAAACAAAGCCAGCAGCATCTAAAACTTTCAACTTCAGTTAAGTTTAAGACTATAGAAAGAACTGAACAGTGGTTCTAGAAAGGTCAACATGAAAGAAAATCTACAACCTAGTACTAAAAAATAGCTGAGGAGATGGGGGGCAGCGGAGGAAGGCAGATGCATCAATTTGAGAAGTCCTTGCAGAATTTTGCTGAGCTGAAATACAACTAAGAATAAAATCTGTTGCCATGACCAAGGCATGAAGTGTAAAAGTTTGAATTTACAGTAGCTCCCTGGCTCAAACTCTGTAGGGCTTAAAACTGTGTACTGAAAGCATAACCCACACTTAAGTGTCCACCCTGAACCCAAGGAGACAGTGACTATGGTCACCGGCTGCACACCAACCGAGGGAATGAGACCCCTCCAGCACTCCAGCCTTCACATCTTCTCCTGTAGGACTTGTGAGCACTGACTCACCACATCAACTTCACAGCTCCAAAAGAAAAGCACTGTCACCAAAAGGATTTCCTAGGTGCACAGACTGATAAAGGGTTTCAGGGAGCAGTGAAAGACACTGTGCTCCAGAGGTGCTGTCTGGAGTGCAGGAGATGGGTATTCACATACACTATTTCCATTCAAATCATTGCAGACCAACCAAATCTTCAGAAATTCCTACACGGAGCTGCCAAACGTTAAGAAGATACTATAACAGTCAAAATACCATGGAGTGGTCAGCTCTTCATTAGTGGTTCTCTCACCACAAAAACCCCACTGTCCCTTCTCCAAGACTGCATCAGGATAAAGGAGCGAAGTTAATTTTTTTATTGTTATGTTCCTTTTTTTCGAAACAAGGCACGATGCCCAAACTCGAGTACCTTTGAAGAGAAAGAAGTTGCAAGAACCCGGTGCATGACTAATGTCAAACCACAGCTGCCTGAAAATGGACACCAAAGAGGACAGCAATAACACACTAAAGCTATTCAGAATGCTTATTACGTAAGAGGAGATGTTTATTAACAAGCATGCTAAAAATCACCTACAGATTAAGGATCAATCACAGAGACAGTTACATGATTCACAGAGTAAAATCAGAGTGTGAAGTTTACTTTAAGTGGGTGGAAAAGTGTTTATTTCCAAGTTAAAAGTCTTGTTTCCAGCAAACTAAATGGGTAGTTCACTACATGCAAAATAAATCTATATGAAGAGATTTAATTCAATCACTGAGACCAAATTTTACAGGAAAATGACTTCTGAACAGGAAGACTGATTGGCGAAGAGGTGGAACATTGAAGGCAATTACTGCAGTGCAGAAAAGGATTCTGATGTGGTGTACTGGTAGCGTTCCTAGTACCTTTTCTTTTTCATTCATGGCCTTTCAGCAAGTGTAATATTGTCACTTGTTCCTTGATGTTAACTGCTGACAGAGTGTTTATTTTGACTGAGAGAGCATCATAAGCTACACCTGCAACCGAGCAGTTCCTGTGAATAGTGAAAATAATTACTTTGTTCCATACAGCTGTAGAAAGTATGAAACAACAAACTGAAATCACAACAACATGAAAGGACACTTGTCAAAATGGCCAATATGAAAATGAGGAGTGAAAGACTAACATTGTTAGGAAGGAATCTGATGGGAGGCGGAGAATGTTTGCTTTGGAGTAAGAATTAAGGCTCTCAGATTAAGCAACTTGAAATGCAATTAGTGAAAAACTATCTGTAAATAGCCTGTCAGGCTGATAACCTAAAAAAGTGTTAAGCAAGGAAATACTGTCAGTTGAAGTCAAAGTTGGACAACTTGGTGGAGACAGATATACAACCACGTGATGACTGCAAGGGAAGGCATAAACCTGTATAGCCAGTGGTGGTGTTCATTACAGATTGCTATGTCTGTGGCACGGGGGTTCAAACTAGATGATCCTTAATGTCACTTCCAACCCAAACCATACTGTGACTCTAAGTCAGCTCCAACAGCAAAATGTAGAACAGTGATAAGAACAGATAAGAGGAAGCAAAAACACTTTTGATCAAAAAGTGATACTATTTGCAAAGAACTGAACAGCTGGAAAAATAATGGTCCATTAAAAGAGAAAGGTGATAATATGCAGTGTGAAATGAAGAGGCTATAAGATTGACTGTAATCAAAAAAAAGCAAAGAGGTCTGGCTGTCGAAAGACGAAATTTATACATGTGAAAAAGCGAAAGGTCTTTTCCATTCCAAAATTCATCTAATTAGGAACTCAGTAGACTTTAAAAGAATGGAAGAGTATGCAATGCCTTTCTGTTAAAAACTCATAAAAACTATTATGGAGGATCTTCTCAGAGCCACAGCCTGCTGCCTGCATGCAAGCTGCTGTGTTCCATTAAAATACATTTCCTAAAAACAACCAAAACAAAACCCAAACATCCGCACATTGAGGAGGGGAGGAAAAAACATTTTTAAAGCACTAAAGGAAAACTCTGAAGTTTCATTATGGTACTAGGATAAGTATAAAAATGGCTTGATTCTAGAAACCATAATCCTGTCACAGCATTAAATGTCAAATTACTAAGTGTGCTATACAAACTGACACACTTCTAAAAATATTTTTTTTAAAGGGGGTCTTGATTCTGTGTTCTATTCCTCTCCATTATCACGACTGGCCAAGTGGGAGACTAGCCCAGGACTGTCACATATAGCTGTGTTACTGGTTTCTATCCAATTCCAAAGCAACACTGTTGTTCTGTGCTTGGCACAACAGGCACTGAATCTCCATAAATAATTATTCTGATATCAGAGACACGGGACTGTAGATCTGTTCAGGGAGTTTGCTGGGCACGGGGTGTGGGCAGATGAAGGATGCTTTTATTTACACACAAAAATCTTTGTCATTGGCCAAGAGTGAAGAAAAAGGAAATACAGAGAGAGCCCATGACAATTTAATGAGGATTTGTTCCTTTGAGGGGACAAAGCTGGGGCTGACAGACAGTGGTGGTATTACACCATTACAGCAGTTTATATTGTATCTTTTTTGGAAATAAACCGTGAATATTTGCTCTCCATACCATCAAAACTACCTGAAGTACATGCATGGCATGAACTTCATTAATACATCAGAAAGAAAAGGAGGCAAGCAAAAGAGAATAAAAGAAAATATTGCCATCTAAATTAATTGTGGATAATGAAGAAAATATACAAGAAAAACTCTGCGTTTTTATTTACACACAGATACAAATGAAAAAAAGGGCATAGTTTCTTCTCAAAGGCTGCTAACCTGTCATTACACAGTGGGGAAAGCTGGCTTCCACTCAATTGCTTATACTATCACATGCACATGTGGATGGAAGTTCATTCTTCTTGCATCCCGTATGCCCTGCAAGCCCCATTTAGGCAGGGAAAGAGAAAAAAGCTTGGATGACAACACAGTACTCAGAACAGATTAGCCCTAAGCTCATCTCTGAGTCACATTATGCAAATTGCATCACTCCTTGCTCTGCTCTTATATTGACATTATTGAAGACTGAGAAAACCCCAGAATAACCACTTGTTCCCCATACAGAAGCTGCTGGGTAACTTTCATTCATCTGTGCCCCTGCTCTCCATGCCTGTTGCACTCTTGGCTTCCAGTGAGAGAATCAGAACTGCTACACCCAAGACTTGGGTACACCATGGGTTTATACAGTGATTAAATAATGTCTCATCTTCCTCTCTTCCTTTCAAAATCCTAACACCATGCTTTATCCATTGGACTGAGACTGAGCCCATGTTTTCTCAAAACTATCTTTTAACAACAATCTTAGTTCTATTTAAGATTAGTTCTCAGATCAGTCTTTTTGTAGAAAATAAGCCCATTGTTATATACCTTAGCTTCATAAATTCACTCAAACCCAGGATAGTTGTAAAATGTATAGCAGCATCTCCATTTCACAACTTCCTGACTTACTTGGAAGTATTTCAGAAAAACATCATTTAGTTAAAAATGCTGGCAGCAGAAATCATCTCTAACAATAGCTGGGGTAATTAAGGTTTGGGAAGGAAAGATGAAGCACATGGACATACGATTCTCTAGTTGCATTTATGAACTATGGAGTCTAAAGACTACATATGAAAGATCATATTATCTCTCCTAATTAGACGATGCTAAGATTAACTATCTGAAGATTTATCTGGGCATAATTAGTGGCCCCAAAACCTTTTGCAATTCCCCTGAAAAGTCAAATGTGCCAATCTGTTTCGGGGCTGCTCAACAAACAGTACCAAGGTATTAAGCGTAAACCAGTGTTTTGAACACAGGTATAATAAAATAGATCCTTTATCTTTCCTGTGAGGAAGTGGGTGGGAAACTAAAAATACTCCTTTATATACATGTGTGCACATATAACTATCAATGTCAAACAGAATATATTCAGAAACTTACATTGTCTCCAAACCATGACCTATTTACCCTTTTTTACTGATGCATTCATTTCATAGGTTAAACTTACCATTTCCACCACACAGAATTACCCTTGTGAAAATTATTTCAGTGAGATAGGACAGAGTGGGGGGAAGATGCATATGAAATTCCACAAATGCTACAGCACCTCAGTATTTGTTGGGATTCCATTCAACCAAGTCATATGAAGCCTTATGGGAGCTGGCATGCAGGCAGTTTTAGTTATGATAGTTTGTCATTCAATATATCAGTCAGTATTAAAATAATCTTTGAAGTGACTTGCAAAGACGTCTATTAGTATATGTCAGTTATTAAGTAATTTTTCAATTGATCTTGGATCACAAAAAATTCTGTCTCTTGCAGAACAAGATGGGAGGGTGAGAAAATGGTTGGAGCAAAAATTATACTCAATAACAAGTCTATAATCACACCATAAAATAAACATGCCAGCTTCAAAGAAAGAATTCCCCTGGCTGTAATCTATTAAATACTAAATACCAAGCTCACATGAACCATTTGAACAAAACAAAGTTACAGAGAATAGTAGATCACAATTTACGTTTAATAGCAGGGCTCTTAATTTTCAGGTTATAAAATAACTGATCACTGCATACTCCAAATACATAAATCAGTTCTGAGGACAGCCTTTTATGTCAAGTGCACAGATCCAAATTCAATATGAACTTTGGGATCTTAAAATATGAACAAAACAGTTTGTGGGAAGGAACATTAAAAAAAGTTAAACAAAATTAAGATTTAAGTGTGCCACTCCTTTTTAAAATGAGGAACATTATGGTACTAGATAGGACCACCTGCATTTCTCCTATCCCAGCCATCACTTCATCCAATTATCCCACAAACTTACTGGATTTCATTTTAGAATAACTGCCTTCTTTAGAAAGCGTCTTTCTGAGTCTGGTAGTCCTAAAAATTTAGAAACTTTTTTCTTTCTATTTCCAGTCCCAGTTTATTTGTAGCAAATTAAATCTACCCTTCCTTCAGGTAGTAGCATACAAGTGTGGTCTTGATTAAAATTAAAGTAACACGTCACAGCTTCCAGTACTTCCAATAAACAGTTCATTCAGGCCTAAAATCTTGTTCCTGCTTGCTGGAGTTAAAAGTTCAACTCAATGACTGCAACAGATGTCTACCCACAGTCTTAAAAAGACAACTGACTTGCCTGGTGCTGTCAGGGAAGTCTACAGATGCCTGACACAACACTGGAACTTTAAATATGCAAGAGCCTGCATTCCCTATCCAGGGCAAATGACTTTTACATGGATTTCACAAAGGAAGGTATTTGTATAAGTAAAGATGAGGAAAACTGACAGGTTTTCCTCCCAAGATCATCTTGCAGACAAAACATCTCTAATAACATTTCTTATACCTCCATTTTTTTTTTCTGAGTATTTTGTCTTTCCCAATGACTTTCAAAACAGAGAAAATGAAGCGATTAATTGAATACAGTTAAAAAAATGCTAAAGCTTGCAGCCACTGTCAAAAGTTTACAAGGCTACGGCCTTGGCTAACATTATTTATAACTTCCATGATGCTTTTGACTCTGACCACAATTTTCACATCTATATAAATACATACATACACACATGCTTCTATCTTATTTTCATATGCACAGACTTGTGTAAACACAACGTTGCCATTTTTACATCATTTTACTAAGTAACTCAAAGCATAGTTACATCACTTCACATATCCATATGTAACAGATTTTACTGGCAACAACTGCAGCCAGCCATGAAAAGGCTTAGCTCGCACAGTACAAAAGTACACTTGTTCCTCCTGAAGATGGATGGTTACATTTTATAGTTTAACTTCTTTGATTTTATGACCAGGATCCCTCTACCCTTCCCAGAGGCAACCTTAAAAACTTGTTCTCCCAGTTCCCCAAAGACACACTCATCAAGTTCTTATATTAATACTTCACTCACCAATGCTGCTCAGAGAACTGCTGCTTTCAGAGTCAGAAGGCATTATGGACAGCACACTGTAAGTAGACCCTAGAATCAGGAAAATAAAGACAGTATTACTTTTTCTCCCTCTTTTCCTCTCTCCAAACAAAGCTATGATTCATTTCTTTGATAGTGTAGATGCCAAATAAATTTACTAAAATTACTGAAATTATTCCAATTATAAAATTAGAGAGAACACATATGACTGAAACATAAAAATCTAACAAGCAAAGTATAATTTGTAAATGAACATTGCACTGTGCACTAGGTTGAAAATCATTTTGGATGACATGGTAAAAATGAGTTCAGCAAAATATTAAATACATTGGTTATTTCAGACAGACTCTGAAAATACAGAGTTTCATGTCTTTAATAGGAAGACTAGGAGCGATACTTGTGACAATAGTGACAATCTACTTTGGTTTCTTATGCCTTTACATGTACCAGCTCATAATTCATTGTGTAACTGATTTGTATTCTTATCCTCAACCTTCATTCAGACTTAAAATTTCATTTAATTTGTAAATAAAATTTGCTTACATTCATTTGCAACTTTCAGTATCTGGTCTTAAAAGCAAGGACCTACAAAGCAACAAGTTTTCTCATCTATTAATAGATCAATAGACAGTGAAGCCTTTCATTTTAGCTATTTTAGAAGTATGCTAGATTTTATTTACCAGAAGAACTAGAAGGACAGGTCCTATTTCAAAACATTAACTAAACAGCTTCACCATCCCTCACAGTCAGGATAAACACAAGACAGTAAAGACAGGGAATGATTATGTACAAAAGCCATTAGAAATCTGGTCCATTTTCAGCATTTGCCAGGATGCAAGACCTGTGCTCACAAGAGCCAAGCTCTAAGACAGTTTCAATACTTTCAGGAGGTCGTTTTCCTACAGACCCTCCTTCTTATATTCCAGTATTTCCTTCTTCCAGTTTCTTAGAAATCAAGAAATATAAGCTGAGAAGCAGCATGAGTAACTACATGGAATAGACTGAAGGAAGGATGGCTAGAAAATAAGAAAGAAATTGGTTTTTGTTCATCTCCTCTGCTTCTTACCAGAGAAAAGCATGACATCTGAACTACTATGGTGTTAGATGAATGAAAGGCAAGATGGGATAAAGTAATTTTACTAACACAGGCAATAACAGAAAAATCAATTTAAAAAGAGAAAAAAATAATTGAAAAGAAGCAAAAAGAACTGCATCTTGAACTAGACTGTTTAATCTGACAAATCTCTATGAAAAATGATTTAAAATATATTAGTTACAAAAATTTCTACTTTATTGTGAGGGATGCAAGTTTTTGGTTTTGTTCAGATTTTTAAACAAAATATATGACAAGCACGTCACTGACACTGTCTGGCTTCAGAAAAAAACTGCTGCACATTTTTGTTTCCAATTCAAATATTTTCAAATAATAATTTAAGCTGTATTCCTATTTAATTAAAGATTATTAAAAGCAAAATAATTTCTGCATTAGTTATATTCAACCTCCTTGCATATTCTAAACTCATATGACTTGCAGTATTTCTCGCAGTCAGGGCTTAGACTGATTAGAATCATAAGGAAAGTTGAAAGAAACAGATCAATATATTAAACAGAGTAAGACATCTTTAGGACAGACAATGTGTACTGAGATTGTATCAAAACTGCGTGGGACTCAGGCACAACAAAACCTTGTGCCAGGAAGTGACACTTAATTATGCTCAGCAATTTAATGCAAAATTGCCCAGCTCCTCCAAAAGAATACATAGGAGTTCCGCACCTAAAGAAACTTGTAGTGATTGTTAGCTGCTTTTGCTTTTAGAAGTGAAGAAAGAGAAGACTCAAAATCTCATCATCTTAACCGATCATCATGTTATTTATCTTAAAGACACACAGGTCCTCTCTGTCTACTTGTCCTACATTACAAGCCAGAGACAGGACTTAAAATGAGTTAAATTCTGCTCTCTGGAATGGACAGAAAGGTTTTGTGAAGCTGACTTCATCAATGGAGAAATACGACTCTCCAAAGCAATGTTCTTAAAACATTAGCTCATATTTGTGAATGCAAGATCCGGTATGCATGGCATGTTACCAAGAAAACCTACAATTGTGAAGAGGGGAGGAATCATCTGACCCGTTCATAATTCCTCACTTCCAACAACAAGAACAATCTAGTAACATTTGTCTGGTTTGGGTCTGTTTTTGAACTACATAGGGTACAAGTTCATTATCTGTAACAAGTCCCAGCTTTGGCATCAGAAGCAGTATTAGTAAACACCAGAAACAGCAACCAGAGGTCTCCACTCAGCTGTCACAATATTAGAATTCATCTTCAGGTACTGTACTGACACACAGCCTTGTATTAAATCCAAGCTAAAGTGGCATTGTGTTCGGCATACTCTGCTTAATCAAACTAGCAATACATCATTGGTACCTGCAAATGCTCCAAGAAATGTTTCCCCACTCTATAGGATGCCTCTTCACATAAATGAAAACACTCAAAATCATCCCAACAGCAATCCAGACACAGTTAAAAAAATAAAAAGAAGAAAAAAGGCACAGGCTAGTTTCTACAACCAAAGGCACTAGAACACCCTGTTTATTTCTGAGCTACACATCCATGGTATTCTAATAAATTCATTGCAAAATTGCCCTCCCCAAAAGAATTTTCTACTTTATTTCCTATTCTTAACGTTTTCTGACTGTCCATCTTGTCAAATTGCACAAAATAATCAGATCAGAACACTAAACCAAACAAGAAGCCATAAATACTTTCTTAGATAAACGTTGAAAGTGCTTCACACCTAGGAGTTCACACGCCTTTCACCACACTTTTCCAAATAGTTGACTTTAATATTTTTCTGCTAGTATTCACCTTGCATACTGAAATCTTCCAGTGGTAAAACTTGCTACATTTGATTTCAATTCACCAGTTCATAACAGTTGCTAACATGTTCCTAAAGTTCAGAATTACAGCTTGCAATGACAGGATTCTGAGAAACACAGTAGAACGTACACATACTTAAAAATAAAAAAGATCCCAAAAACTACATCAACAAAAAAACCAAACCAACCAAACCAAAAAAACCAAACACATCTTTTACAGATATGCATTCATACAGAGAGGGAAAATACATAACCATCCTGTCTTGGCAGACTTGCTTTCTTTTTTACTCATCTAGACATAAGCTTTGGATCAGTTCCTGGCTGTGTTAAACAGCTTTGACAGTGCACAAGGATTTAGAAACCGCTACAGTATATACTTGAGAACCTTAAGAATCTCATTTCCTTCTATTTTCAACAACTAGAGCAAGTAAGATTTCTTTAAGTTATTACTGTCTTTATTAATCAGATTACAGGAAGGCCACTTAAGAACTCACAAATTCAGGAAAGGAACTTGTTGCTCAAGTGTGGAAGCCACCTCCAAGGACAACAAAAGACCTGTGTTCCAGTTTGCCTTCATCTTTCACACAACAACCACAGCCACACAGAAAGAGTGACACATTTTCCTTGCTAAGAAAGACAATGATGGAGGAAAGAGGAAAAAACAGAAAGAAAAAAAATAACCAGAGACAGCAACTGCCTCAATCAGCAATATCCTCATCAGCAATACCAAATCAAAACTGATGCAATTAAACCAGTCACACAAATTTAAAACAGAACATTTCTCTGTCTTTCTAACTTTTGAATTGTGAAACACAATGTAACACTGGACATCACCTGTTCTTCAAGGAGAAACTAAAAAAGCCAAGTCAGCTAATCTCCAAATAAAGCCTCCAAAAGAAGCTTGCACTGCTGTAAGAAGGCAGTACCAAGGATCAAGTATGATATCTTCTAGGATATTATTGAATGACTTGTGAGAAAAAAGACTGTTCACATTAAGAAAGATAAGCTGTCAGTTGCCAGTACTACACAGAAACTTCTCATCCTCCTCCATACAAATACATGCAGGCTCCACTCATAGCTCTAAAGTATAGCGTATCCAAGGGGGCTGGAGTGGCAAACTAAGGTACAGGTATTCACCTTTACAAAATTCACTGCACATATGCTTTCAACCCTCTAATTCTTCTATTCCTGCCTCTTATCTATACTCTAAATCAAAGAAGGCTATTTCATACTCCAACCTTCATTATATGAACTGGACTGTGTAGGAATACTCCTCTCTCAGATAAACACCCTCAGCACAGGGCCAAAGAGACAAGTATACTGAACCTGCTTCAGTGTGTGAAGAACAAGGGGTTTATTCAGGGAGCATGAGGTGTTTTATCCCACAAGATGGAGAGTGCTCTGATCTTGGCTGCACAGCTCTTGGTAGGTCATCCAGCTTTAAGGACTGCTTTTAGATCTGCAGTATGGCCGACTCCTAAATTAAGCATGTTTTCTAGCTAGGAACACTTAGTTTATTGTAGGACTGAGCCTTTCCCTGTGCAAATTTCTTTTGCCACTTCTCTGTGTTTAAGTATGATGTTAAACAACCCTCCACGCTCCCCAGCCGCAAATTTCCATCGTTAATTAAACTCTGCTCTTCCTCCCAGCTCCCTTTGCAGTGCAGTGACTGCCAGCTGACTCAACTGATTGCCGGCAAATGATTTTTCTGATGGAAATCCAATGCGCTGGATGAGAGGACAGCACAACAAACATTGTTTTATCCCCATCTCCACGCACCAAACCAAACTGACTTTGGCAGGACTCCTGCTTGCTGGGGGGGAGCAGTTGTTTGATTACAACTGGAGATGTCCCAGAATTCAATGTTCCCTTTGCCTTTACAACAACAAAGCTGCCCAAGGAGCTCAAGACCACATGGATCTGCCATGCTGTGTCTCTGAAGCTATTCTTTCCTGGGCAGCCTGTGCAGCCAGGTTTGTCACAAACCACAAAATACGGTCATTGCTTGCAAGTTGTGTGACATTCAGACACTAAATTCTGATCTCATACAAAACCTTCAACTGGGTATTTGCTTCCATCCATGTAAAATGTATTTCAGCTGTTTCACAGTTATTTAACTTTAAGGATAGGAGCAACTCCAAGAACAAAGGTACAAACTTAGCAGTAAAGGTCAAATAAAAGTAGATGCCATCTTGCCAAAAGTTTGCTATTTCTTCCCTGTCTGCTTTTAAACATGGCTTTGTTACTTATTCTGTGTATCTATTTTCAGGACACCGTGAAAACTAAATGAACATGAAATGGCTTTTTAAATAATCTCGCAGCTAAAAAAATCACATTTTTTAATTTCCTAAATAGCTCAGTCTCTAACAGTTTCACAGAAATGGTGAGGGTCAAAAAGTTTATTTTCCTTTTCAATAGAAAAAACTTTTCATAAGAAGCTATTAAGGAAATATTTAGATACTAACATTAAAAGTGCAGTTTGGGAAAATATAGGTGCTTTATTGCTTAAGTCAACCTTGAATTCTAAGTGATTAAAAATATACTCTTGTTAAGGACAAAACACGCATGAAAAAGGACTGTGGCCCCTTTCTCTGAAACATTTAGTAAAAATGAACTTAAAGTCAGATTTAAGTTCTAATTATGATTTAATATGACAACTTCTGTTAAGATTTAGATTTAAAAAATTAAGTAACCTGCCAGAGGCCAGAGACAGCAGTAAAGAAGCCCTGAATTCAGTTCCTAGCTGTCAGCCAGTACAGCATCTGATCTTCAGCTGTTAAAAACAACACAAACAAATACCTGGAAAATTCCTGTTTTCTTAGCAATATCTAAGCAAGAGAAATATTTATTTTTATAGGTTCACACGCAAAAGGCAGGGAAAAGAATAACTGATTATGGATTCTTCAACCTCAGTATTTAGTACAGATGGGAAAAATTTGCATTTAAAATCAAATCTTAGTAAAAATGCCATGCAGGTAGGTGAAACAAAAAGTCCCGTATTTCAGCTCATGTGGACTATACAGGTTATATATGTTATTATCAATGCAGCAGTGCCGTCTTCTGTTCTAAATCATGTGGCATTACAGCTGACTATCTTATCAAAGAATTACAGATATTTTTATGAATTATTTTTAACACAGATGCTTTAACAATTCCCAGTAATGTACTGCAGGGAACCCATTTCACATCACTGTTTAAAAGCCAAAGATATCCCTTTTTTCTTCCTTCTAGCTATCAGGAACGTTACAGTTGTTTGCTTGATTATGTATGATATGCCAAATAGAATAAAAGATAAAGAAAAAACTATAAAACATAACATTTTACTTTTTGGACAAGCTTCCTACAGTTTCAAACCCTGTTTCTCTTTAGGTTATCTCCTTAATCTAGATCATTCATTAAATTATATGTATTTCATCAAATAATTGTACAGTCAGGTACTATGAATGGCAAAATAAAATTTAAGAAGTAGCATTATAAACTCTATAAGTAAGTGCTATATTTAAACTTTAATTTTTGGAAATGAATCAAAGTAACCACCTAATTATGTTTGTAAATAGGTCATGCCATTAAAAAAAAAAACAAACCAAAACAAAAAACTGACTGGGAATGTCATTCAAAGGACTCAAAACCTACTAGGTAACAAGGGAAGCAAGCACTAACTCCTCAAGATTAGCCTCTTATCCCATCCAGTCCTTTCATTAATTCACTGTATCTTGCAACTGGGCATTTCCTCTGCAAAAGCAGCTGGGGGCACACCTGGAACTGCGGGTGACAAGATCACTCACCACATGCCTAACCTCAGCATTTTGCTAACAACTCAAACTTTGTCCATGATAAATAAGCAGTGGTTCAAACTGGTTTTTTTAAGACAAGTCATCAAGAACAAACAGGTACCTACACCCATCCATGAACGTAATCTAAATATAAGAACTGATCTACCTCAGTGATAATGGTACAGTTGAAGTGACAAAGCTTTTCTGGTCTGCAGAGACTCTGAAAGAAGGACAAAGGGGTTTAACATAGTTCTAGCTCACTCCTGTAGAGCATGAGAATTAGACACACAAGGAGGAAGGCACCTCAACGCAAACATAACCACAGTCACACCAAGGCCTTGTGCTATTTACGGATCACGGAAAGAGAAGGGCCAGTCCTTTGTGATTCCAAGCAGAGGAGTAACATATCAAAGTCCAAAGGCTTTTTTACTCTCTCCTGATACTATCTACCTTTTCTAAACTCACCTGAGTACAATTTAATCTTACAAAGCTATCTTCTCTGAATATCCTGATTTCTACAACCCTAGCAAATTGACATGGGCCAAACTCCTTTTTCTAACAAGAAACAGAACAAAGTAGTTGGAACACTCTTTTCAGAAAGCAGCCCATAACTACAGAAGCACCAAACCAGCAACTGATTGAAGAAGTTACTTACACAATACCTCCTTCATATGAGCCTGTTGTTTCTAGACTGGAATTCCCATTTTTCTACAGTTTACAAACCAGCTCACATCTACTGCTCTTAGGACTGCAAGAGATGTATCAACACAAGGACTATGTGGGAGTCACTACTGAACATGCCTCCTTTGAAATTAGAGTCATGTTGGGAGATACGACCTTTCCAAACCATCAATCTCTTGAAAAAGTGGTTCATGTTACTTGGTATGAAACCAGGCATAATGCTCAAGAAACTTCCTTGCAACCTTGAAAGGAGATACATACTCCCCAACTAAGCCCTAAAAAAATGAACCCTCCTTATATTGCTCCTCATAGTATGCTTCAATATTCAACCCTCACTCAGAAAAAAACAAGGGGAAAAAATGCCCCAAGACAGTTTCATTAAGCTATGTTACAGAAGGGTTTTAAACTCAACTTTGTTGTGTTGTTACAATGGAAAAAACTATACACCCTTTCATACAGAACTCACATCCAAGCTTTTTCTGTATCCATTTACAGCAATTGTTACTTAAAATGCTAAGAGAAAATATCTAAGCTAAAAAATTTAATTTAAATCTTCTTGTTGCCCTGGCCAGTTAATTTTCTTCCCCAGCATTCTACTTCATTTAAGATAGCAAAAGTAAAGAATAAAAAATACAGCTTTTCCCCCTCCTAGTGCTGTAGATCAGGAAATCCTACTGCCAGCATTAATTCCATATTAAATACATATATATTTATTCTGTAGACAGAGAGTACAAGACTCTGCTCAGTAAAAGAGATGTAAGTCCCTGTCACCTATAGACTTCAGCTCCAAGTCCTTTTCGGGACATCTGCAATTACAGGAAGGTCATCAGAACTGTGTGAATGCTACTTGCACACACCAAGTACTGCAGACAAAGGAAATCCACGGCAAAGTGACTGAGAGCCCTCTCTAAACCCAGACAGATTGGAGCAATCATTCTGTGTCCATCTCTATAGGATCTTTCCAGAAATGTATCAGTTTTCACAAAGGTAATAGCATAACCAGACAACTCCAAGCACTCTTATGACCTCAGAAGAAGGGGCAGAGAAAGTAACAATATCAATTAATATATGTGATCCAGAAGACAAACACACAGATATAGAAAAGAAACTGCACCTATGCTCTCATTCAAATAACACAATTAAGTATGTCCTTCAGTGCTGGGCTGTACTGAGTGATTATTACAGAAGTCTATTACCTATGAACTATTTACAAAAATAGTTTGTTGCAGAAATCCCCAGGTGTGAACTTCATGCCTCTTCTGGTTACAGCTGCACCACCGGAGGTAGCCTTCGGCTGTGACGAGGCAGTACCAACCTGATAACCTCCTCCACTGGCACAGGCACTGACAGGTTGTGTGTGAGCAGCCCTCTCCCTGACACACACGGGGAAATACACAGAAAGACACTGCTTAAGCTTCCTAAAGGCAAAAGTAACACATGTAACTAAATAGAACAAAAAGCCATCTTCCTCAAAGTACCAGGGTGCTCATGCATGCTCTCTCTGCCTGGGAGCTAAGAGCTGAGAATGCTGGAAAAAAAGGGAACTCATCTGGAAGCAACTATGGCACGAATTCCCGCTTTTTGCCTCTTTTGTGCAGCACATGAGTGCTGCTACTTTTCCTTCTCTCTTGGTCATGGCAGAACAAGGAGAAGACAGTGTTCTCAGCCTCTGCTGCGGCTTGATAGAGGGGGCAGGCAGCCACACGGTGCCTTGCAATGCTGAAGGAGTTTCTCTGCTTAGACACAGATATTCCTAGTGGCTTCTTCTGGCTTCTTAATGACAAGGTCCTGTTTGGAGACTAAATCCATTTGAGTGTCTAGAGAGGATTCTTCCTCCATAGCAAGGGTATCAACATGCTAGACGGGCCTTCTAGCTTTTTTGCAGTTACTATTTTGGGAGAAAGCAACCGTAACTACTGTGAGTATAACAAGTCACCTACTGGCTAATGACTTACTTAGGGCCTTTTAAACCAAGTGACAGGAGAGGTGAAGAAGAGAGAAAAAGAAAACAAGACTACACCACAGAAGAAGCAGAGCATGGCACCTTGGACAGAAGAAGTCAGAGCTGTTGAGGGGAGAAGGAGCGGCCTCCCACCCAAGAGAGGTGACTAAGACAATAAGTCAAGACTTGTCCTGACTGGGAAGTCAGTCACCTGTCTGTCAGAGAGGTCTGGTTTCTCCTTAACTATCTCTCATCTACATTTTGGAGCAGAGGAGCAAATGAAGATGCTGCCTCCCCATCAGCACCACTTGTCAGGCAAGAAGGTTGAGTGGGGACAGTTTTAACATTCAGATTCACCTACTGAGGGCAGCACAAACGTGCCCTAAATAAACATGCCAGGTGGTCGGCGTAGCAGACTGCAACACTTTGCAATCTCTTCATTTAACCGTATAAACATCCACATTTCACTGATTCCACATCAACAACAGAAGAGGCAGTAAATATTGTGCCTCCAAAGGTAGCCTTGAACAGGCTTTGCTGTGCAGGCTTCATGGCAGGCTTTGACACCTCTTCTCTTCCTTAAGCCTTCAGAATACTGGCTTTCTTTACATCTTTTTCCTTGATCAGATTCTGTAGATATTGGGGATTTTACTGAAGGAGATGGTGTCAATAAAACCACCTGCCATCAGGATCAAGTGCTCCATTTTGATCCCCATTCCAACAACAGCTATGAGACTAGTGAGGTCAAGGGTGTGCAGAGGACAGAAAAAACATGAGGAGAATGGGTTTAAGAAAAAAATGGTAAACATTCATTGCATCCGTTGTTTTCCTCACATACACACAGTTTTCAGCATGAAACACTGACATACAGATAAACACTGACTAAACCATAATCAAAAGCATGCAAGTCCTATGAACTGAGAAAAGGTTTCCCCCTAAACAAAACCCACCAAAAACCTGAAGTGAGATGAATTACAGTGCTACTGTAACCACCAAATATTTGAAAGACAGTACAACGAAGACCAGATTCAACTACTCTGTTACATGAAAAATTGCTTAGGAAGTGACAATGAAAAAACAGGTTGAGGAGGATCACTGTTTACCACAGGACTAAAACCTCCCCTGTCATGAATTACAGCTATCTTTGATACTGCAACTCTTCTCTACACGAGATTTTTCACCACTTTTTTCTTTATTCTCACATAGCACTGCATCATCTGCTGTTGTTACAGAGGTATTCTTATTCTACATTGCCATTAGGTAAGTCAAGAATATTCGAGATATTTAAACTACAACAACTAGGTTACATTCAATTACAGTTTTTCCACATCCACCTATTCTTATGATGCTGCACAATTTTAATGTTAAGAATACAGAGTAGAAAAAATAAAAAGGAAGTGTAATTGTGTAAACTGAAGTATATAAAAGCAAACAGATGACTGGAGCTCAGCTCAACAGCTCCATCTTTTCTAATAGTGCTATAAACCACAAATCCCTTATGGGAAATACTACATCTTCTCTCTGCTTGGATAATATCTTCCAAAAATCGACACTTTGAGTACATTAGAAGATATGTCAAAAACAACCGTGAATATTAGTTTGGATCCATTAGAAAGGAGTTCACATTTCAAAATCCACAATGCAACAAATCCCAAAAGGGTTTTAATTTGTAGAAAAGCATATAATCATCTATTTTCTTTCACAAATAACATCACAGGAAAACTTCAAAGAAAATTTAAATTCTTCAACTGTAAAGAGGGTTGATAGCATGTAGCTCTTTAAATCATTGCTTTCCCTTCCTGTGCTACCCTTTATCCTGATGGGAAAACAAATCTTGCAATTTTTCACTTAAAGGGCTAAATTTGCTTTTTAATTAGAGATGCTTGTGCTGATTCTATTTAAAATGCAGAGATCCTTCCGAAAATACTTAATAAATCAGTACTTTAAAAAAAAATAAAAGCACAGAATTAAGATAATTAAAATAAATGAGGGAAAACAAATCGAAGCCACTGCAGAGATTCTGAAAGTAAAAAATCCAACCAAACAAAAAACCCCAAACACCCAACAACTTGTTTCCAGCCAGAGGAAACATTTAAGACTTCACAGACTTTCATAGAGGTCCAGACTTTTTTGATCAAGAGCAAAGTCAGATTAGCTACGTGCTGCTATCTTCAGCATGAGGACAGTGGGATGAACCAGAAAGATTTAATCCCATGAGCACTCTTATTTTTTGGCATGTTCTCTGTATGTACCCAGTTATGCAACCTGACAGGTGAGGGTTTGAGGCTGGTCATATTTATTTATCTTTCAGCGTCATAAAGCTTGCTTTTCTCCATTCTCTAGAGAGATTATCAGTGGGAAGGGTCTCAATGAGCAAATGTACATTAACACTTGAGAAAACAAACAAATAAAACCCCACGCAAACCCTCTTTACCTACACAGAGTTACTATCTCAGTCCCCTGCACTATTAACAAGTCCAAGCATCAGAGTCTTATAAGAAGCACCACAACAAAGTTTTTACCTTCAGGTAGACTAATAGGAAAAAAACCTAAAGCTGGTGACTTGCCACCAGCTTCACATACATAAAACCCAAGAGCTGATCAGTACTCGCAACTATCCAAGACAAACTGCGCAGAAGCACCCTCCCAGGCATACAAGAAAATTTTACATTTCAAAACCAAGCTCAGTTTGCATACAACAACATCTGGAACCTGTTCATTCTACATCAAGAAGTTTCCCCATCACAAAGCACAACTTTGAGTGTTTTCTGGTGATGCCATCGGACAGCAATTATGACATGTAAAAAGAAGCCATCAGGAAAGTTTTGAAAAATTAAACCCTGAGTATCTGAGCTACCATGGCCCTTTGAAGAGATGAGCAACACCCCTTCACTAAAAACCCGTATTAGGGAAGTATGTTGTTTTAAACAAGTCAGAACAAGCCCTACCTAGTTACAGAACTTACCTCTCTCCTGTTACTTTGAGGCTGAACCCCTGTAATCATTCCTAGAAGTGCAAATACTAACCACTACTATTAATCATTTGACATTTGGGCACAGTAGATCAGCATCATCTGATTTTCAAGGCAGGATGATTCTAGTCACAACTTAAGTGTTTTTAAAATGTCACCTCCCCGGTTCCTCAGCTCGAGCAAAAAGGACAAGCATTTGCAGATTAAATGATCACTCACTGATTCATGCCTGCATGGCCCTCTGGGCAGAATTCATCAGAGACAAACTGCTGGTAGATTGGGAACTGGGATGCTTTGTCACAGACAGAAACACAACCGCACATTTATCACCTACACAAATTAAGAGCAGATACAAATAAAAGCAATATCCAGCACTTAAATGGCAGTGATAATGGACAGCTAAGGAGAACAAAAGACTCAAAATGATTCAAAGAAATTGTGAAGATAAACATTCAAACTGAAAGACTATACACAAAACGACCACGACATATGTTTTACTGGCACATCTAGTGAGGCACGGGAATCTGCTTTGTTTTGAAAGTCGATCTTCCAAAGCGTTCCCTTTCTATTGGATGGGGAAAAAACCCCAACTACTAGAATGAGTAGAAACAGGATAAGGAAATCCACACTGGCACAAGCAAAGTTATTCTTGGTCCATTAGGAACAATGGAAAGCAACAACCACACTCCATGTTCCCCCTACTAGTAGAAATCAGAGCCCTAAGGAACCTGCTGACCCCTGTATTATTCTCATCCCTCCGAAGTGAAGGCGTATCTTGTCTCCTCCTTACATCTCGCTGCAGAAACAGATCTACTCCTAGCTTTTCATCATCATCTTTCAGAGCTTTCTGAGACACTGTTTATCTTCTTACTGAACTCTATAATTTTCCTACTTTTAAATTTTTATCTTAGCAAGAAAAAGGTAAGATAAGAATTTTCATTACTCTGCGTGTGGAGGGGAGCTCTTATGATTAGTATTTTTGGAGAAGAGAAAGAAAAGCTGTATTCTGAAAGCAAAAAGACCAACTTTTATGGGACCAGAAACACCCTGCTACGGCCATGGCCTTGGCTCCAAACACAGATACGATAATCTTTCCAAATACCCATAATCTCATGAATATTCCTGTTTCCTACCCAGAAATCTAATATTCTATTTTCAAAATTAGAAATCATGCCTATATCTTCTACTTTTCAAGAAATGAGGTAAGGAAAACACTTGCAAACTTTTTTTTTTTTTTTAATAGGATACAATATCTGGAGGATGTATGTTCATTAAGTGGAAAAATTTAAGTCTTAACTGGCAACAAGAGGCAGCACAAAGGCAGGTGGATTGCATATTCAATTCAATTTACCAAGGTGGTTTTTCTGTGTTATGAGTTAAACAAACAGATGTCACTTGGAACAAACGACAACAGTTTTGTGTTGTAAGCCTTGGGAGAGAACAATAAGACGGCTTGATTAATTTCTTTAAAAATAAATTTTAAAAATAATTAAGAGTGAAACTATTGATGCACAGAAGCAAGATTATGTTTAGGCTCACCTTCTCAAAACTATGAACTGTTAAAAAAAATATTCCAACCTCTACACCTGAGGTCAAGATCAACAGTATCTGACACCAAGTGCTGTAGCCTACATTTATAACAGCATGAATACGGATGTAGTGATGACTGAAAGCATTATTACTGGTTTTAAAATTTCAGATTAACACTTGTTAAAACACACATGTCCACAGACTATATATGTCTTGTTCTTCCCACAAAGAATGAAAACAAAGAAGAAAGATAACAGACGGGTTTTGACAGCCAGAAGTTTTAGCCAGCAATATTCAACACAAAGAGAATAGAAATCAACCTTAATAACTGTTAAATTACTGTGTCTTTTTCCCAAAATTAATGGGAAGCAGAAAGCTTTCTGAGAAACAGAATCACTCATAGGAGCTCAGTCTGCTCTCCAGTGGTAAAGCTATCCCTAAAAAACTGCATTTTAGTGAGTGACACAAGCTTAGAGTAAGAGAATAAAAAAGAATGGAGAATAGGCTATTTGCAATACTACATGCTAATTAACAACAGGAATTGGTCTGGAGAAAATGCTGTGGTGTGAAAGGAAATGCTCACCTATTGAGGAGTAACAGCAACATTAACACACTCTTTAGTGTTTTGCTCCCTATGCTGAACTTCCAGGGCACTTGAAGGAACCTTCTGCATCCCTGTGACTAGAAGGTCTAAGCACGATAGCATGAAGTGAAAATAATGCAAAGAACAAGGGCAGAAGGGGTAAGTAGGGAAGTTTTCTCAACTGCTTTCCGAACTCCGTTACGGCACAAGAGCTCTCCTGCCACTACTGATCTCATTGAGACAGCTCAGCCTGAAACACAGTTCCCAACTTCATCCATCCACAAAGAGAAGCAGGTATAGCATAAGAAAAATCCAGAAACCAAATCAGTCATGTAAGGCATAATAAATCTTTGAATGGTTGACACCTTTTCCATGTAGTTCGGTATTAGGCTAAATTATGTTAAAACCTAGACAGTAAAACACCAATCTGAAAACCAAAAATTAATGTCAGCACACTGACTTTTTTCTACTACAAAACATCCAGCCTACAGTTGCAGTGTAGCACAGATATGCTCTCCATGGGACTAGTCAAGCAACATTAAAGCTTTAACAGCATGTTTTAAGAGGAGTAAGATTCATGACCCAGAAGCCCTAAAGAACAAACCACAACTTTTGTTTTAAAAAGTCCTGTTGCCTCTGTGTTTAGTTGTGAACGGCAGAAAATCTGTCAGCGTGGCTTGTACGCACAAAGAAAACTGGAATGATAAAATCCACTCTTCTTACCAAGACAGAAGCTCCAGTATGGCAGTACTGTGGTTGTTAGAAAGGCAGGCCGATAAAATTCTGCTTATTGTCTGAATAGAAATACCACAGAGGAATGTTGCAAAAAAATTCTAAGAAGGAGATTTAAGAGTGCTTTTAAATTGCTGGACAAAGGGATGAAATTGAGAACCCAGAGAAACCTGATCTACAACTGGAGCCAATGTTCATTTGTCTCGATATTCCTGTGTCTACTCAGACAACAAATGCTGTAATGTAAAACATAGCAGAAGCAGTATTTACTTCCCACATAACTTGTATGTCTCACATAAATTAAGTTCTGTGTCAGTGAAGCAAACAGTAAAGGCACATTATCTCTCTCCCTGCATTTCCTGCAGACTGAAAAACCTGATGACTGTTCAAATCTTAGTCTTCACACCAAGGTGACTGAGATCCCCACTCCGTTTATTTTTCATCAAAACAGACAGAAGAGCTCTTTATAACTTGTAGGAGGCATAGGCTCCTCAAAAGCTGAGCCTCAGCACAGCACCAGCAGAAGACAACTGCTGTGCACCATCTAATGCTTATTTTCATCCTTAGACTTTTTTTTGGTGTGGAATAAGAAGCTAATATGCTGGATGAAATGCTATTCATGTTTCCAAAACTTTGAACCCTGTTAATTTATAGCAATTTGCTCATTTTGAAATCTGTTCTCACTAGTGAAATACTACACTAATTATTGCACCAGTTAAAGAACTGAGAACTGGTATTATTTTGGCTTCATACATCAAGTAAAAGCATAATCTCCTTCACCTGAATGTCTTGCAGTGGTGTACATTCCAGATGTGTCTAGGAACCTGTGTGTGTATACATAGGTACAAAAACCTCTGGAAAATGTTTCTACATCAACTACACATCTCACTTTTCTCATTAAAAGTATTTTTTTTAAAAATAAGTCTAATTATGAATAATAGTTTCATAAAAAAACAACAGCTCTGCACTGCAGCCCCACTTATGCCTTCAATACACCAGATCTTCTAGAAAAGCCTGGCAAGCTCCAGAATTGAGGCTTTCAGCCATGCCCCATTTGACGCACACCGTGCAGAACCAACATTGTGCCAATAAATTAACTTCCACAGCAAAAGCTATGCCCCTCACTTCATCCAAAATATAGGCTGTAGCATGTCCAAAAGACAGCAACTTCCACCTGATTCTGCAGCTGCAAGCTCAAGACTTCCTTACATACACTGCCAATACAAACTCTCCCACGGGATTTCCAGGAAAAGTTCCACAATATTTTAAAACAAATAATAATCGAGGGTGTGGGAATCATGATACAGAAATTAAAATACCATGTCTGAGGACAGTGACCCGCAAGAACTCTGTTTACATACAAGTCACTTGCAGAAAGCCCCAATGCCAAAGCCAGGTTTGCAATGCTTTCATTTTTCAGCCTTTGCTGCTAGTAAGACTATATCCTCTACACATGATTATACAGTGAGGAAGTATACTTATAAATTGATGTATCACACTTGCACACTCAGGACTTCAGCATCACACCTACAAGGACCTTTACTTTCTATCAAATTCTATATGACACATATGTTGACCAGTTACATGCTTGAAATTTTTTGACATGCCATTTTAGCTATTGGCAGCCTGTTACCAGAAATCACTCAGCAGTTTGTCTCTAGAAAAGGTGACTGCCTAGGAACCAACATAAGACTTGAAAACCTATCCAACTGCTGCAGGTTCCTTACACAACTAAAAATGTAATGTGGTTCAAGGAGAAATTACTTCACAGCACATATATGGCTGTAGAACATATATCCGGGGTTGGGGATGGGATGAACACAACAGAGACACAAATACTTGTTTTGGAAGGAAAAAAAGAATTCTCTTCCCCCACATTTTGCTTTTAATCAGTCTCCACACAAACACAGGAAGCCCAGGTTGTTGGGACTTCAGTTGAAGAGCTTCCCATGCTGCTGAACACTGAAAGAGGGAAGTAGGTTATGACACTACCACAATCAAACCACTAGAAAACTCTGATTTTGGCCTCAGAATGTTTCACTTCTTCATGCCGCACAATTCTTAACATGAACCTTATCAAATAATGGCTGGATTGAACATTCGACCTTGATTTGCCAGCCAAAATGTTTTTTTCCTTCTTTAAAGGAATTTTGGCAATTTATTTCAATTAGTTTCTGCTTGTAAACAGCAATTTGCTGTATTTTACAGCCAACTTCCTTCAAAAAATGGCTGAAATAAATCTATCCACTGTTCATCTAACCACAGATCAATGCTATCAAAAAATCAAATCGCTCAGAAAAGGAGAAGAGTAACATAAAGGAATTACAAAAGGAAAGAAGCACCATTACTCAAAATTTTTCACAACCTTTAACCATTTCCTTTCCAAAACCAAGCAGAAAGCCAAAGGAATAGTGACAAAGAGCCCATAAAGATACTCAATACCAATGCAACCATTCAACTTTCCAATACCTTTCAGTGAAGCTTTACGGTAATGCATTTCTGCTTCTGCTCTCTTCCAACTCATCTTCCTTCTCAACTCCAAAGATTACAGGTTGATTGTACAGACGGTATCTCATATATGCTGCTCCCAAATCCTCCCAACCCAGCTAAGCTTTGTCATTATCACGTTGTTATTGTCTTTCTCATGAAGTCCGTGTTCCACAAACAGGTCTCTGATTAAAGACAGACAAGTTTGCTTAATACCCATAGTCATTATCACCTGGTTTCAGGTGCTGCCTGCATAACACTTCATTCTCCTTATTTCTACTATGTTATAGCTATAATTGTATTTGTTGCCCTCTTCAGCATTGCTTTTAGGATGAATGAGATCAGCAAGCAAGTACTCATAAAACCAAATAAGCCTTAAGCTTAAGTTAATGCAAGCTTGAAAACAAAAAGTCAGAATAAGAAACTATCAAAGAAAGCACTCAGGGAATGTTATTAGAAGCAACCATATTACTTTTGCCAAGCACTGGATATGTACCAGCATGTATTCTGTGACTATGATCAAACAACTGAGCTCAGTCCCTATGATTTAAAAATATAACCTATATGCTGTGGTGTGGGGGGGCTAAAGAAATTATAGCTCTGTACACTCAACAACCAAGTATTACTGGAACACTGCTAGTCAAGGTGCAGAATTAACTTACACTAAAGTGGCAAGAAGTTATAAAATCAGCACTAATAATCCTAAGAGCAGTGTCTGAATAAATGAAACACAAATTCATGTCTTGCATGCCAGTTTAGATACAGGTTCAAAATACTTCATGTGCTTCCTGGCATGGCAATATTCTTCTAAAGTAACATCTCTGTAACCACACAGATTTTTGGTTTTCCAAATACTTGGAATCATAAGACAGTGTGCATATATCGACATTTTTTTTTAAAAAAGTTTTATTCTCAGTAAATGAACATTTATCAGCACAGGTCTGGAGGAGATATTCCAGTATTAGTTTTAACTATAAATGAATAGAAGCCTTTGTCCAAGAGTGGCTGAAGAGAAGCAGTAAAAAAAAAAAAACCCAAACCAAACCAAAAACAACACAAACAAAAAACCCCCACAAACCCCCCCCAAAGAAAGAAAGAAACAAACTACAAAAACCCCACCCCAACTAACTAACCAAGCAAACCCAAACCACTTTCTAGTAAGCTTTTACAAGACACAGCACTGGTATAAACTAAAACATAAGCAGATTTCCTGCAATAACACAGACTGAAAAGCCTAAGTCTGCTAACTCACCCAGAAACTACTGCCATATTTCAGGCACTACAAACTGTGCATAGAGCACGGAGCAGACACCTTCCCAGCCAAAACAAAACAGAACACCCTGCAAATACTGCCTGGACTTTGTGCTACTAGTGGCAAGGTAACCCCGAGAGCCGGCTCTAGCGCGGCGCAGGGCGGCCGGCGGCTCTCGCGGGCCGTAAGCAGCGCGGCAGCCCGGGCACAACAAAGGGCTGTTGTTCGCAGGCAGCAGCAGGCGGCAGCTGAACCAGTTGGCCCAGTACCCTACCGCGGTCTGTGGGACATCAAAGGCTGGCTGTGACCTAAGCAGACAATTAGGATGTGTGGGTGTAGAGTTACAGAGCTCCAAGAGGTCACTCACGGATGAATTTTAGCACTGCAGTACAACCCCTCTATAAAGCAGTATTATTGGCTTTGCGCAAGCAGCCTTCAGGCTGACCCCAGATCTAGGGAACTGACTGCAACACTGCTTTACTTTTTTTTCTGTATAAAGTTTACTGCAAAATTAAAGTGCAACTCCTGAGATGAGCTAAGTAGCTCAAACATACGTATAACAATTCTAGTTTGCAAAGGATAGATACTGTGTTACCTTCTCTTAAACAACCATGAAACCAAGTTAACCAAGACACTGACGAGGAAAGGAGGCAACAGCTGTGGAGTAATTAGCAAGGACAACCATCACACCCTATTGCCAGACACTCAAGCCACAGCAGTAAGGTACCAACACTCCAGCATGAAATAAGGCCTGTCAGTTCTGTATATATGGTGTAAACATAAATTCAAGAGTTACCTCCTTACAAAGAAGCCCAGTTGTGCTTTGCCCTCCGTTGAAGACACCACCAGAATCAACACCATCTATCCCACCGCGCTGCCCTTCTCACCACCTCAATCCCAAGGTGCTGTCACAGGACCATTTCCTCTCTCAGTTCTGCTGCTCCCCAAGACACAACTCTCCTCATTTAACCACCAGTTCCAAATGTGCATACCAAACTCATAAAGACAGACCTGAAGCAAGAAAAAATTGGGCCAAGATCACAACTCCTCTATACCATACCAGTCATTTAATCACATAAATACAAAAAGTTCCTAGATGATTCAGTAAGAAAAATATATAGATTTCTTTCTTCTTTACTCTTAGTATGGCTCCAGCAGTAAGGCTAAAGATCACTTGCTAATCAGAGATTAGCTCGAGTCAGATACTCTGAACAGTTACACAGCCTTGTGGCAGACCTCCATGCAATCCTGTACTTGGGGATTCACAGTGGCCACAACTGGTATACAAATCTGCATACTTTCGAATTTTCAATATTCAGGGTTTTTTTTGTCTGGGGTAAAAAACAACTTCATTTTTCTGATTTTTAAAGGATTATTATCCCATGATTCAGGTGCTTAACAGAAGTTTCAAATAAAAATACTGAAATCCTGAAGTTTGAAAAGTATCTTCATGCTTTTGCTTCAGTCCAGCATCTTCTTTCACATTTAAAATGATTCCCCTGCAGGATATTCAACAGCAGCAAGGAAGCACCAAGATAGGGCATTTAACTTCCAAATGCTGCCAAACTGGAATGCAACTGACACTATGAGAAAGCAAATTTTGTTTGCAAATTATCGTATCAGGAACTCAGGCACTGGTTTAACAACATTAGGGTCATACTTAATCACCCTAACTCGGGTAAGCAGCAATATCTGAATACAGCCCAAGAGACAAAGTGTTCTCTTGCTGAAGAGGAGCATATGCTTATGCACCTTGTTAAACTGAACTGAATCTTTCAAGTGATGCTCTTTGAGGAAAGTCTTTAGGACTTCCTCGGCTTTTTTTTCCCCCTTCTTTCTTCTAAGACCTAAGAGGTTATTTTATTGAAACTCACTTCATCTGAAGAAAAATCTCTTGGGACCAAACCACTGTTTATACAAGTTTTAAAAACCAAAGCAAGCAAACAAACAAAAGCTCCAACATCAAAGTTACATTGTAGCACTTGACATGAAACTAATCAAAATGAAGCATTTCCTTCTTTTTCTCTTCTTACACAACTCCTTGGAACAGACAGAATTTCTCCACCAATTTTCACCAAACTGCATCTTGAGAGTTCCCAGAACATTGAAATTATTAAGTCCTGCACATTTCATTAAGTACTTCCAAACCACAACTTTTAGGAACAGATCTATTTCAGTCAGGACAGCACCAGAACATAAGAGTTAAATGTAACAACTTTACCATGGATAGTTCAATCTCCATATGGTAGTTCAAGAACTGACCCATATACTTCTGAAAAACATTCTATTTTACAGAATAACATTTGATTAAATACACTAATTAGAATATTACACACCCAACTCAAAGGGGGTTAGTACATTCATGTCAGAGCTACGTTCAATAGCAGTAAATCTCAAAACATAGAATAGCACTATTTTTCACAGCATTCAGTAACCTTTGAAACGTTACTGTGATCACAAAAGTAATTTCTACTTCTTTTTCCTTCTAATTAAAAAGCCAAAGACCAATAAGCTAGATGACGGAAGCCAAGAGTAAGATGAAAAGAGAAGTAAACCAGATGGCATGGGAATATATTTATATATACTTAAGTTATTCACAAATTATGAAAAAAGAAATATCAAAATATTTTCATTTGCCCTATATTCAGTGTTCTTTTCTAAAAGAGTTTTCAGATATTTTTATGTAAAGAGGATTGTGAATTCTAATTAAGATATAGCTGTAAGCCAGGATCCTCCATCATACAATTAACCTTAAATCCAGCCTCTAGCCCAGGCGGGTACAGATGGAGATAGACAGATGTAATTACAAAGTCCATCAGCACTAAGCCACTGGGAGAGGTTGCAGGCTTTCCTGTATTTCTACTTTGTACAGGGTGGTAGACTATTTTTGTCTAAATATACCAGGAAGACACAGTTACTGTGATATAGTCACAGCACTTTCATATTAGCTTGAGCTTGCATTGTATATTATAAGGCACTAATTTTGAAAAAAATTACAACTACATTCTTATTTCTGCAGGCTGCACTGTCTCACAGAGTGCTCAAGCAGGTATTGCACTCCCAGCTTCATTTCTGTCCTTCAGGATCAACTCCTCCCTTCTCTGCTTCAGACCTACCTCTCCAACTACAAAACTTTATTTTACCTCCATTCTGAACATGTAAAGTGAGATTAACTGTTTAAAAACATAATTTTGAACTTAAATTCTAAAAAAAAAAAGGTTGTACCTTGGCACATCATTTCTGGTTTTGTAATACATGTTCTGCTCTGCCATGGTGTTTGCATGCACATCTTACTTTCCTCAAAATGATGGTTGAAACTCTCTCCTCAAGTCTTCAACTCGTGTCACTAAAAATCATGCATTCATGGAAACTCACAACTTTTGTCAATTTTGAGATAAGAGACAATAATATCGTATCCATCTAAGAATCAACTTTTCACATGAATTTGGTAATCTAAACATGGTACAGCAACTAGAACTCAACTCTACTTCTATAATTTCTTACAGCAAGAGTATTGAAGAGGAATATCCAAAAGCAAGGCATAAGACACGTAGTTTGGCATTTTCCACTAACCACAAACCTACAAAGAGTTTCTGCTTAGTGTCTGAAAACAGTACTAAGATTGCATATTTTAAATGTTATTATGTTTCCATTTAAGATCTGCAAGTAGCATTTAAGCATAGCAAAAAAAGACTATTCTATCTTCACATAATGCAGTCAATTCACATCCCACCATCATACACGAGCCATTTGCTTATCTGAAAGCAGCAGCAAAGATTAAATTTGCATTAACCATTCTACCACAGTTATCCCACCCAAGCTGGGGAAATCAGCTACACTTCCCATGCACTGCAAAGGGCTTTCTTTAGGCGTTTTGCACAGGAGTTGAAAAAGGAATGACAAAATCAGCAGATGTAATGGTAAAACATTCAGACTCAAACTCTTAACTCTAGGGTCATGAACTGACAAATTTAAGAACACCAGAGTTAAGGGTATTCATGCACATTTTTAATTATGGATCACTGCATATCTGACCATGTCAAAGACCTGGACAACAAACATCCTGGCCCTTATGTTCAAAATGATATGCCAAAACTAGATGTACCTTACTAGAGTGGGAGCTGTAACAGTACCGGTCAGTAAAAAGCTTTTTTAAACATTTATTACGTGCAGCAGGGAATTCTTTGCATGAACTCTAATTTAAGTGACGACAATCTCAGCTATCTTAACTGACTACGTATCAAAGCAACCAGGAAAAGCTCACAGTCACCCTGGCAGAGGAAGTTCAAGAAGTTTGCTGTCACTTCTCTCAGCCACCCTCTCCACGTCTCAGCCCTAAATCTGTAGGAAGCTCCTCATCACTCCATCCATGCCACAAAGCTGAGAGACCCCCAAGCCCAGGCTGGCTGGTGTGCTCTGCTCTGATCCCAACCTCACGGAACACTTGATTGACAAGGCAAGTTGAAAACACTTACATCCCACCCCAACCTGAGCCCATGAAAGGTCACTTAAGTCTGCCGACAAACTCAGGGCTTAAATAAGCACACATAATTGCCCATGATATATTTTTTCCCCCTTAGAGAACTCCACCTGATTCTCATCACAAAAGCAGTCCTTGCAATCAGTTGCCTCATACTTCATTAACAATGCATTATTCACATCCTGCTCTGAATACACATCTTTTCTCTCTTCTCCATGGCAGAAGTTCCACTAACAACATTCCACTAACAACATTCTCACACTTACACTCCTGATGTTTGTTCCTTACGTTTACACTAGGAAACTATTGCAAAGCAATTACCATCAGTAATGCTGGATGTTCAGCTTAGATATCCACAAAATGGCTGAAATAAAACCATCAGAAGCCAGCTGGCAAAGAAAGCTTCTCTCTGAAGTGACATTTTTAAAGAGCATTACTTGAAGCTGAAATTGGTTTTTATACTAAGATGAAATGAGCATTTTTAGCTTAAGCATTAGCAGGTTCACTCTTAATGAAGCTCTTAAAGAACACAGACCTAGAGCTGTTTGGAAGACTCAGAATGGCACCTTTTCCCCATAATGCCACTTCCAGACAAAACTGCAGATACACACTGTATCTTGTAGTGTGTACAGAATGAAACTTCCTAAGACTCCACATTACTTTATCTAAATCCTAATCTTGATCTGAAAAAAAATTACAGGGAGAATTACATCTATTTCATTTTTTTCATTACAATTATTAGTCTATGCTTAATGAAAACTAGTCTTTGGGTAATTCCTGTTTAGGGAGAAGCCTGTAAATTTCTCAAAGCTGATATAAAAGTAGGACAAAAAAGCACCACAAAGTATTTTCTTTGAAGTGTTTTAAAAAAGAAGAGAAAAAAACCTCTGTAAGTTCAGCAAGATCTGTGATAGAAATAAACATTTTGGTAAACCCAAATTTTACATTCAGAATGCTGCAGATACACATATTTAAGATGCACTTATTATATCACCCACACAACACCAAAAAACTGTTGGAGCAGAAAGACTAACTTCCATAATTCACTTCTGTCCAGCCTAACAAGAGAACTCAAGAAAAAATTTATTTCTTCAAGGACTTCCAAAAAACCTTTCAGGAAATGCCTGGCCACTGGTGTACCCTGCAATCCAGTCACAGACAGAGACGATTCATTTCCCCTTTATTTATAAACATTCAGAACAACTTTGTTAACCAAAATAGGTTTGTAACATGAACATCAGAAATTTGTGTTTTCTGTAATTTCTTAAAATCTAAATGAATGTAATTTACAGAGAATTTTAACTTTTGAGTCTCACTGAAAAAGCTGTGCTTAGCATGAGGATCTCTCTTAAGGTAATACAGAGTTATTTGTCCTGTTAAGCTCTTTCTTACATGTTTACCTTCTACAAAGCACATGGATAACACAGGATAACAGGTCCCCTACCACAACCACCATGAACAGACACCGAGTACTCAGTGGGAAAGCCAAGAAGCCTGTCTTCACAATACACCACATGTGAACTGAAAAACACATGAGGACAGTAGAAAATGGAGAACAGAGGTTAGCCAGCCAAATGAGACTCCACTCCATAAGCTAACAATGTTCTGTTGAAATTAAGAAAATGAAGTACACTTCTGGTTATCTTCTGAAACAGATCACATAAAATGCAGATACTATCTACATTAGACACTACTGAGAATTAAATCAAAGGCCAAAGCCTCATGATCTAATCTGTAAGGTCAGAAATCCCACATCCTTACTGATCCAAATTCACCTCCTCTCACTGTTGTAAGACCGGGGAATTATTCTAAACATTTATTATCTCTCAAAAGCTATTATTTCACCACAATGCGCAATAAAATGTTTTTAGCTATTGCTGTGCATTTGCATCTTACACGGTAACAAAAATGTGTGCAACTTCAATAAAGCCTTAATTTTGGGGTGCACTGTAGGAACAAGCCAAAATATTTTGATAAGAGAAAAATAGTCTTTAAAAGTCTAATCTACTTTCAATATATATTTTTTTTAATTATTTGTCATTGCAAAAGAAGCATCTATTAAAAATTTCCATGCACAAATGTACACATACAATGCATCTAACGAGATGAATTCATAGAACTTTTTATGTGGATTTCCTCCATCAGCTACTACAACCCTCAGATAGGATCTGACTCATGTGCCCGTGGACAAGCCAAACAGATACAGGGCAAAACCAATAAACTCCACACTGTATTGTTGCAATGCAGACTTACAGAAGAAGAAAAAGAACTTTCCAGAGATGCTGAGCAATGCACAGTGTAGCACCCTGAAATTCCTTACAAGACAGCACAGTGCAGCAAAGTGCTCATCACTGTAGCCAGGCAATAGCTACACTGCAATCCTTCCAGTTCCACCAGGCTGCCTTTGCCTTCTGCTTATCACTGGTATGGAGGAAACCACGGGCCTCAAAAGACAAGCTCAGAATCAAAACCATACTAACAACCTGGCATTCTGCAGCACTTAAGAAATTTGCTATAACTGGCTCTAAATATGAATTGAGATTTGACATTCTAGACAATATAATGAGATACTCCCTGACAAATGAAATTTCATGCAAGTCATGTATGCATAGCATATCACTGAAGATCAACTCAGCCAGAGATAGAAAAACAGCTCAGCATTTACGCATTGTGTTTTCTTCCAGTCCAGCACACACTACACACAGGTTTCCGCCAAACAGTGTTGTACAGAACAGGACTGCCACCAGCCTTGACAGACAAGTTTTTCTTGTATGTTTTTACTGATTTTCATATTAGTACCAATACTCCTGACGTCCTACCAAATCCTAAAATCCTGAGACAAAGTATCTCTGACCTTAGTATCCGAAACTACTTCTCAGTGTTATCAAGGAACCTTCTGCTCAGCCAAAACACTGCTCTGACACATATAGCAATGCAGCCCTCAAAATACTCCCTATTGCCTCAAAGGTGCCTGGCAAATAGGAAAGGTTCATGAACCAGGATAACAAATGAATATATCTGAAATATAGCATACCTTAAAGTGTTGGGCTACACATTTTCAAGGTCAGCAATTAAGAAAAATATCTCACTATATATCTCTCAAAGTTCATGCCTGCAGTCTATACCTAAGACAGCCTTGGGGTTACTCAGTAGGGAGGGAGGTAGGGTTAACCCATTCAGGCAAACTAATCAGACCCTTAACCAAAAGTAATCAATGCATCTTACAGAAAGTGTCCTTTCCTAATATGGCCTAAAGGTAACTAGAAGCCTCATAAACTTAAATTTCTCCATCAAAAAAAGCAAAGACTGCTTGAGCGCTGTCAGAGCAGCAAAGGAAAGTTGTGGCAGCATATCTAAATAGAGAGGTGAAAACAGGCAGCCTGAGCATCCTAAGGTTCATTGCCACAGAAAGCAGAAAAGGGATTGAACAAGTAGGTTAGATTTTTAATACACCCTTCTCTTAAGAGAGGGAGGAAAATACCAATACCTCAAGGTGAAAATAATATAATTGAAAGTGAATGTCCTCTTGAGAATACCTCTTTTGTGATCTTGAGAGGGTTTAGTACTGCTTTTTGTGATTTTATTATTCTAAAATTCAGGTACACCTACAGAGTTTGTTCAGAGCCTAGCTCCACACCAGAAGTACAGGATGGAGCAACTGATGGCAATAACAAACCAGTTGATCAATTACAAAGGAAAGTCTGTTGAGACTTTTTGTTTGTTGGGGAGTTTTCTGTTTATTTTGTTTTTCTTGAAGACCTTAGCATTTTGTAATATTTTTAACCACACCTACTTAAGTCAAATGGCTTTTAAACTGAAAGAGCAAAAACACACCCTACTTTCAATTAAACCTTAAGCAAGCTCTCAAATAACACTGCTCTCCCTCATAAAAGTGTTCAGAAAGGAAAAACCAGACTGGAAATTCATGGCTACTTTAAATACTGAGAAGTGAAGTTAATAACTGAGTATTTTCGTTGTGCTGATGCATTTAGACTCAAATAAAACCTTTAGATAACCTGATTTCACCACCATTAAACACACTTGCTCACCACCTGAAAAACACATCATCATGACCTAAATGTGAATTAGAGCTTCTTAAAAATCACTGCAAGCGTTTACGAGATTATGCATGAAGTGTTTAGGAGAACTTTAAAACTGAATAACAAGATTTCCTGAAAGAAGTCATTAAAACAACATCTGTCAATCTTCTGTCAACTTCTAGTTGAAGAACTCCCAACAGCTCAATCAACCCCTCCTTCTGCAAGAGGATCATAACTCCAGAAGGCAAATTCAGATTATGTAAGTGCTCCAAAAAGAGCAAGATCACATGGTTATCCAACTCTCAAAATTCCCCCTAAAATTTTTCCACAAAAGCATGCAACAGAAGAAAGCTATCCACAAGAAAACCAAATACAAACAAGAAACAAAAGCAATAAAGAAAACAAATGTAGTTTTATGCTTATTTAAAAAACCCATGAACATCTATGTAACAATTTAGGCAGCAGTGCTTGATAACTTTGATGAGGATATTTTCTACATGAGCTTTATTTCCCCAACCCAAAAGATCTGATTCTTCTACTGAAAACCATACTTGTCGGCTGGTCTGTCTCAGAAAAAGAGAATGTTCTTGAAAAGGGATTTTGGTGCACCAGCATCAACAGAAGATAGTTCACTTAGAGCAGGTGTGTTCACAATTCCAACTACATTTTACATCCCTCCTCAAGGAAAATACTTTTCTTCCTACACTACTGCTATCTTTTCCCACACAAACTCCATTTTGAGCACTACTGAGCAGCAAACAACCATCAGCCTCACTTTCTGAGGTACAAGAGGTACTTTACTGATGACATTGTTCAACCCAGAGCACTTAGTATGCAAGGCTTGGATTCTGCCAACATTTGCACATGCCCAACCTGATACATATAAACGAGGATTACTCATATGCTGGAAGGTAAGTACATGAATAATAAACATGTTCGTGAATCAGCAATTACGTGCAGGTAGAATAAAAAGCCAAAGCAAAAGGAGATGAGGCAAAAGAGGCAACAAAGTTGTCATAAGGCATTAATAATTCTAAGTGTGAATGTTCCCAACTGGATTTTTAGGAAAGCTAATTTAGAAGTAAGTTTAAAGAATATTGGCTTTGAGGGTTTAGAGGTGGGGAAGAAGAGTTTTTTGGTTTATCATCCAACACATAATAAATTGTCAACTATATAAAAAGTCTGCAAAAAACCAACCCCTCAACTGTCCAGCTGAAATACTTAATGGTTTTACATTCTCACTTGCTTTCTGTCTCCAGCTGCAGGTCAGTTGCATGTCTGGAAATCTTAATCAGGGTGATACAGTCTATTTAAAATACAATGCCTTCATCAAATAACTAGAAAAAAAAATTAAGATTTTATAAAATACAAAGAGCAGCTCTCCAGAACAAACATATTAACGCTGTGAACAAACAAACTGCTGAGTACCTCAACCCATGAACTGCGAAATTAGACATTTTGGAAGCTGTGAGGAAGAAGAAGGTGGTGTTATATATACATAAAATAGGCTGCCCTTAACTTCTTCTGACACCAGTTTGGGTAAGAAGGGCCTACTAGCTGTAGTATGTTATTCTGTACTGCCCTGTAATCACATATTGTCAAGAAAAATACCCTTCAATGTTCACCCCAAGTGGCCAAGTGCTTCTGTCAGCTTCAAGGGCCATCAATTCTCACTATCACCACCTTCTGAAGCCTGGTAAAGGGTGCCCCGTGAAGATCAGACTCTTGTACACAAGAGCTGACAACAGGAGTTCCCAGAGTTAACCTTATTTGCTAGCTGCAACAGGAGTGGATGCTGGTATTACCCCACCATCACCAACACACCTGCTAGCGCACCACAACCCGAGACAAACATATGAATATGCACATCACACATTGTGCACTGGCTCTTTTGAATTGGTTTCTAAGTAATAGCACTATGGATCTCCTTCAATATTTTAGTGATTCTGTCTTCCATTGACAAGAATTAATACACCAGAGTATCACTGAGAACTCCAAAAAATGGCCCTTTTGGAAGAGCCAGGCTCCAACATTCAAGACTGGTCTCTTGAGAAGACAGCATCCTTCTTGCATGCTTCAATTAGAAAAGCACTGTTAGCCTCAAGCCAAAGCTTGGCCACTGCAACCCTGCCAGCTCCTGCATCAGAATGATTCAGTTCTAAATTGCCACCGTTCACAAAAAAGCAGCCAATGACTTGCGTCTTGAAGGTCACAAATAATGTTTCACCATGGACTACTTAATATAATTTAGTAGCCTAGATGTCTCAACTTCATTACTACAGCTCTTTTCACAACTTATATGCACTAATATGTTTTTCTGTCTCCATCAATACTATGAACAGTTTACGTAAAGAAATGTTTTAACATTACTATATGTACAGCATTTTAAGATTCTTCTTATGAAAAGAACCCGCAACAGGAACTAACTGCTTCACACTAACACCTAAAATGTGCTGGTTTAACCCTAGCCAAAACCAGGACAGCACTGAACAGCTCTGAAAGATGAAACCTCTGTCCTTGGGATTTTACAGTGTAAGGAATTGTTACAAGCAATTTATCAAGACTTACTGATATCTTTCTAAGGATTGGAGTTTCGAATAAGAATTTTAATGCTAGAAAACGATAATTAAAGTAGCAATTAACAGGAGCAAGGAAAACTAAAAAGCAAAATAAAGAAATGAAAGTAAAAAAAAACCCCAGAAAGTGGCAAAAGCGAGCAGCAAATGGGGAAAAAGAAAAAAAACCCAACAACAAAAAAAACTTAGCTCAAATTACAGACTGCTGAGAGAACTGGAAAGTCCAAAGTCACTATCCATGCAGTGGCTTGGTTTTCACTAGCTAGACAAGGGGCCCCAAAAAATCAGACAAACTGGTTACAGTTTGTAACCAGGACTGGTTACAGCTGCAAGACAACAGTGAGACTGCGAACGGTAGTTAAAACAAGCTAAAGAGCTGAAACCTCTGAGATAGGCAATCTTTAAGCTTTAACAAGTAAGGAGCAAGTTACAGAAAGCTGTTGGCTTTCCTTAGTGATCACGTCTAATTTTGTTAGACACCAAGTCCTGTGTGTGTCCAAAGCAACTTGATAGTTGGATGCACCAATACCACAAAAATAGTTATTATTCCCTTTAAGCTGATGAAAACAATGTCCCCGGGAGTTTACTGTGGCCAGCTTTCTTTCCACTCCCTCCCTGAGCACAGCAAAAATGTCATTGAGAACTACCACCCTTGGAATTTATGAACTATTAAAACATGCATTTCCTTCTTTGGAATTAGAGAGCCTACTTCCATGAACTTACTACTTAGACATTTCATTGAGAATGCCCATCTGGACACTTGCCAGAATCTTCCTGCATTTTTTCAGTCTGGCAATTCCATGAGATACCAAAAATCTGAGATCAGAAGACACAGGTACTGCTAAACTACTGCTGGGTATTTTATCAAGTTTAATCACTGCCCAGCACTGCTGAAGAGCTGCACTTCTCCAGAGGTGACATCTGAACACTGCCTGCTTTTTCATCAGCACAACTCAGGAAATCCTGCAACGAGGCTTGTGTAGCTACCCTGGGAACTAATAACAGGTCTGGAGAAACCCAGACATACTGCTCTACTTCTCCCACTCTTCAATTTCCACTGACAGAAGGGAGTGTAAATTGTATTTAATTACAAAATTGTCAGCTCAGTCCTTGAGTCAATAAATCATGCTTTTAAATTTTCTCCTTATTCTCTCCTCTCTCCTTTCCCAGGGAATGCACAGTTACAGCACTAATTTTCATCTCCCAGCACCTGTACTGTCTTCTCCCTTTTCCTCACCCCAGAGTCTCCTGAGCTGCCCTTTCCTCTGCCTTGCTCCTACAGGAGAGCAGATCCCGCCTCCCCATCTCAAGCCCTTCCTCCAGACAGTCTCTGAGCTCCTCACAAGCACAAATTCTCATTCCCACTCCTTTCACCAGTCACCAGCCAACGTTTTGTGGGGATCAGTCAAGGCTTTGTGAGGGATGGGAAAGAAGACACAAAATGTGGAGGTCCCAGCACCAGGTCCAAGCACTTGTGCTTCCAGATCTTCAAGGTCAACCCTGGAATTACTGCATTTCCTTTGGGTCTCCCGTGATGCCACCAGAGAAGTGGGTCCCAGCTGTCCATCTCCTAAACTCATACTTACAGAGCTCGCCTGTTGTGTTTCATTTTAAATATGCTGAAAAACTTTGAAATATTTAAAAATAAACGTTGTGACTTCAAATCCCATATTGCCTGAAACAACTCGCTCCGTTTTTTTATATACAAAGGAGAGAGAGGAAGTAGAGATAATCCCTCTAAAAAGAGGAAAAAGCTGGAACTCTTTTCCTACTCTTAAACATGCCCACATTTACTTTTTGACTGAAAAGCAACACTTGATATCTGACCAAACAGTTAGAATAAATAAGTCTTAATGAATAATAGAAGAAAAACTTTCAAAGTCAATCTACAACCATCTTCTTTCTTTCCTGCCCCTTTAAACATCTTTTTAAATATGCAATCAATTTTGAGTTCTAAAACCTAAATTCCCATCCTGAAACTGTTAAAGAAAACAAACACCTCTGAAGCCTAAGACATGCTCACTGACTGCAGCTGGAGGGGTACAGAAGAGCAACTGCTAATACAAAAGGAAACTGAGAACCCAGAATTTTATTAACTGTGCAAGCCATAATGAAGCTTTTGAGTTCAGCAATCTACTCAGTTTCAAGATAAAAGTGCACTTCTGTAGCCACACAAGTTCATCTGGAAAACAAGTTCCAAACTCAACAACCAAGCCTGCCTTTTCCCCACCTTTTCAGTATCACAAAAATATAAGTACAAAGCTCTATGTTATCTGAAGCAATCAGAAGACTACAGAGTTTCCTCAGATTTCCATTCTGGTCTTTTAATTACATTTAAAGAAAATACATCTTAATAGCACTTGTCACAATGAACTATCTTCCATTGCACTATTGTTATGGCCACTTTTTATGACACAAAATTCACATTAAAGCAATAGTAAGAATGAAACATTTTCTGGTTATCAAGATATCTAAGAGACAACTGAATGCTCAGAAATAATTTATTTACACATTAGAAAGGATATGTAATTCCATCAGGATAAGGATTTCCCAGAAGTGTGATGGAGGTAATTTTCCAAATCAAGTATTTAATGGTAATCTATCAGCTCACCCCCAAATAAATAAACAAAAATACTTAGCACACTACTTAAAGAATTCATCCATGTGCAAAATCCTAGGAGATTTTAAACCAGCCAAGCAACCACTCTCACATAGGCAGAGCCAATTTCTCACAAATGTTTACAAAGTGCAATGTAGTAATCAAAGGTTTTACTAAAGAAGAAGTAAAGTCTCCAAACACAATTAAATGAAACAGAAAATCCCACTTGGTTAGCTTCTGCTTTACAGAAGGTAATTTCATGTTTGATTTTGTACTCAGTTTAAACTAACACTGTTGGGCATACTATGCTTTGTTTCTAATTTGAGAAAACTTAAAAAACATACATTTTAGTGGAGAAACTATACAGCTTTAGATTTAAAATCAGCAATTAGAAGCCCCTATAGAAGACAAACATATTTAAATGGTGACTGAACAGGGGGAAACTCTATAAAGATAAAAAAGCTCTTTGTAAAGTAGAGACAGAGTGAAAAAATCTTTCAGCAGCCTCCAGGACCCCACTTATTTCTCTTGAGCAGTCTGACCAGCTGTTTACTTCCCTCCATGTGGCACAGATAAATACTTATAAAAGTGTCAGCTCTACATTGTCCAGCCAGTCACAAGAACTGCTGGTATAAATAACAACCTGAATTTCCATCAGAGTTCACACATTGCCTTTAAAGTACAAAAGAAGGCAATATTTAAACTGAGAAGGAAGAAAACACAAAGGAATGGTACATGTTGCACACATTAAAATGGATGAAGAAACCATCTACTGTAGAGTGGTCTGTAGGCTGATTTCTGAAACGTTTAACAAAATTATGTTGCTAAATTACCTTCTCACTTCCCTCATAACAGCAGCACACTGGCAAAAAGGAAATTAGCAAACACCACTACAAGACATTATTGATTATAAATAATTTTCATCTCCAACAAGCATTCAGGGGATGTGCGTTCTATTAGCCTCCTCTTCTAAACAATATTAAAATTAAGGGTGCCACTGTAAACTATCATTTTTACATATGCTAATGGCAATATAAAAAACTTATTCTACTCTATAGGTTCAATCAAAGGGATGTTTAAGATACATTTTTTTGCTTTTAAGAATAAAAGATGTTTTACATAACATGGACTATTTCACTTCAGTATTTTAAATACAGAATCCAACACTTCTCACTGCCCCATTTACATCTTACTACTACACCCAAAAACCAAAAAGTGACTTGACTCATCCACCTACAATATCTCCAGTGAAAAGGAGTAAAACTCCCAAATGGCACAAGAAGAGCAGAGGGGTGGTCAAACTTCTTACAGGGAGATATTAGAATAAAACCGATTAGAATAAAATAGCTGAATACATGTTCAAACAAGAACCTTTCTACCACAGTTACCCTCAAACATTAACTCTTTGTATACCACATCCAGGACAAACTCCCACCAGGAATTACCAGAGGCTTTCAGTGGGCACACAAGCAGTCTCATGACTAATTACCGTAACACCTCTTTACAGACGTAATGTTGGAATATATACAACAGTATTTGAAGGCTCAGGTCCATTACCTTTCTATGGTTTATTCTTAATTAAGCTTGCTGTCAGCGATCTCCTGTGAACTAATGTTTAAACATGTTTATCACAAGGAAAACAAATCCGTAACTCTCAAAGCTAGCTCTTTATTACCACTGATAAATGAAAACAATAGCATTTTAAAACCCATCACATAAAAGAAACATCCTTCCCCACACAGATGTTAGTTTAACTCAGACTAGCCTCCTGAACACAGTCAAAGAGGATATAGTTCACTTTGCCAATCAAGCTACTTTTCCCTGGGGAACTCCGTGTTGTGAGACACTCTTCAATTCCAACTCGCATTTTAAAAATGAAGACTATTACTACTTCATTTTTTTATACCATTTGTGTTTTACAACTTTGGTTTTAAGGCTGGGGAGTGCTAGTAGCCCAGTAACATTAATCCATCTTCTAATCAAGACAAGAATGAGCACTACTCTAACCATACAAAGCCATCATGGGTCCCATTCTGGAAGGCAATGAGTGCCTACATCTCCCATTGATGTCAGACCATATAATGTTTCAAGTATTGAGGTCTATTGTTCAGTCCATTTTTCCCCCATCTTGTGAGGTCCTGCCATATATTCATTAAAAAAGGCCATACACTACACTACACTGAAATAAAACAAAACCTAAGACCCCCAAGCATTTGTGTTTACCGAACTCCTACCATCCACAGCATAATTCAAATAAAGGCAGAGCACACAGTGCAACCACGCACGCAAGGACTCTTTTCCAGACAGAAGCAGCTCTTAAACGGCTTTATTTTCTTAAAGAAATGGTATAGTTCATAAGAGTCAGGAAGCCCTCCCAATGCATTTCCTTATGTAAATAGGTAAAGACACTGTAAATCTAGAATCCAATAACACCAAAGAGAGACTCCACATTTCTGAATCAGTCAACTTGGTCACACTAGATAAGAATATGTACACATCACTATAACACAGAATTACTCCAATTTCTCATTTAGAAACAAAGCTGCACTTGCAAGGCCTTATACACCGTCACCTATTATTATTTTAAAGCTTCGGTTTGTGCACATAAAAGTAGGCTGTGACTTGTTTTGGAGGGAGGAGAAAAGGAAAGACCTGTGGATCAAAGCCCAAGTTAAGGAGGTGTTTTACACTCAAATTCTTCTCGTCTGGATTTGCAGTTAAACTAATGGTTTCTCTGTTCTAACCACCAAGAACAGTTACAACAATATAGCCTCAAACAAACAGATGGTTGTCCGGAGAAAAAGAGTTACAATATTTACTCAAAGACACATCTGCTGGAGTCCTGCCAGCCAGCCAACTCCGGCAGAGTGGCTGCAAGGGGGAGTTTCAGTTTTGCCCGGTCAAGAGGCGGCTGCGTAACACCACAGGCATTGGTGCTCAAGGGGGAAAAGCCCCTTCGCGTTCGGTTTTCCCGAGCACCCAGGCGACACCCGGCTTCGGGGGACGGGGGCAGCCGCAAGAACCAGGCTGGGCTGGCCCCTCCAAAGGGCAAGGCGCAGCATCCGCGGCACCTCTCGGGGACCAGTACCAGCGCTCCCGCCAGGAGGGAAAGCGAAAGGGTCGAAAGCACAAAACAAGCATCAAGAGGCCAAGCGCAAACACGGGAGTTTTATTCTCCACCGGAAAAGGAGGACCCCCGCCCGCTCCCTTCCCACCTTCGGGCGGGGGGCCCCGAGGGGCCCGCGCTGCCCTCCTCCTGCTCCCGCCGCGCGCCCCCGGCCCCACTCACCGGCCGTCTCGGCCGGGGGCGGCCCCCCCGCCACGCCGTTCAGGTAGAGGATGGAGAGCAGGTGGGGCTGCGTCTTCTCCAGGGCCACCCGCAGGTCCTGGAAGTGGTCCCGTTCCTTGCCCAGCAGCAGGGAGATGAGCAGCTCGGCCTTCCCGCCGCCCGCCGCCTCCAGGTCGCGCAGGTCGCGGGGGCCGAGGGCGCCGGCGGCCTCCAGCAGCTCCACCACCTTGTCCACCTCGGTCATGGCCTGCGCCAGGCTCTGCCGGCACTGGGCGAGCAGCTCCTTGTGCTTCGGCTCCATGGCCGCTGCAGGGCCGCCG